>JAQGBE010001429.1:0-11169 GCA_034698225.1 Scheloribates latipes | reverse complement strand
TCAAAGAGGCATGGTATAGCCTTCAATAAAGCTTTGGTACTTCAAGTCGTTGGTATAGCGTTCTGCGAACCCTTGTTAACTCTTAATTTGTTCTACATTAATGGAATTTGTTATCCTAGATTCAATCATCTTGATGGTCTTGAGGAACTCCTAATTTATCGAATCTTTATCATGACAATAACATGCTTATATTTTCGTTTAAACCAACCATGAGGTCAATCTGATCATGGGATCAGATCATCCAATAATATTTCATAGAAATTTAACACTATGCATAAATCATTCAGCATTTTGACTGATCGGAGAAATCAGATGTCGTTCTCATTAATTAGAGCTGAGGTTTGCATTAAAAATAATTTGAAACTTACCGTGTTTTTTCAATGATTTTTCGCATCCTTTCGCAATCGTATAATCCCCGCACCTCAAAATGTGCTTTCCGTTAAAAAAATTTCGTAGAATCATCGCATCAAAAAATATTGAATCACCCTCTGAAACCCGTATAATAAATCATGTATGCTAAATCCCATATTCTAAATCCCGTACAGTTGCTAATATAACAATTGCGTTATAGCTTGAATATTTACAATAGCAAGATGAAAAATGGTACTTATGGTAATAATACAGATGTTAACATGTTGAACATTGAGCATTTGACTTCCGAATGTGTAAAGACAGTCGAATACCAATATTTCCATCTTGCAATTGCAAATTTCCATTAAGTTATGCAAGGTATAACGCAATAGTTATATTAACTACTGTACGGGATTGAATAATACGGGATTCAGAGAAACTACCAAAATATTAGAAACTGTAAACACCAGGGGTGCCCAAGCTTCACCCTATTCAAGGGGTGGATCAAGGAGGGGATACAGCCCAATTTTCTAACCATCCAAACAATTTCCAGCTTGAAAATCCAACTTGTTTAGTTGTTAAAAGAAGCTAACGAAGGTTCAAAAATTGTTATTTGAATAAGATAAAATTTTCTACAATTAACAAGTCGAATATGAACAACATGATTATAATGAAATAAATTGAAAATACCAAAATGGAAATATATTGAATAACATTCATGTGTAAGATGATTTTGAATTTTTGAATCATCTAATCCCATCTAGGAGTTTCATTCATTATTATCTTACACATGAATGTTATTCAATATATTTCCATTTTGGTATTTTCAATTTATTTGAATATAATCATGTTGTTCATATTCGACCTATTAAATGTAGAAAATTTTACCACGTTAAAATAACAATTTTTGAACCTGTTTATGCGATTTGCAAGCTGGCAAAACAGTCAATACTTTATAACGATTGAATATTTATTTATTCTAGCCCATTTAAATAATAAGGCAATAGGAGAGAGAATAATAGAGACTTGATTAATTCATTTCTTGTTTACACATCGAATTGAACGTTGATGAATTTTTATGACTCCCCTGAGTGTCACACAGTATGTAGGCATATATAGATTTGATTTTGAAACCCGGGTCAGGTCTGGGGTCAGGTTTGGGGTCAGCTCTGGGGTCAGGCCTCGGGGTCAGTTCAGTGATTGCCTCATAAGTCTAGGGCTGCCCATTGTAGCCTTTCAAGGTCTGAGCCCATGTAAAGTATCTAGAATTCAACAATCAATTTTCAGAAGCATAACAATCGTTTGGGTCAAGGGTTTAAATTTTAAACTACAAAAAACCTTATGAAACTTCAAATTATGTAAATTGACTGTAAGAACCCATTATGAGTCTATTGTTGCATCAATCGATTGAAGACAAGGGAGTCATAAAGTGAACTCATTTACGAAGCCTTGTTTTTTATCTGTGATATAACAGATTAATATCGGCAAATTGATTGAAAATCCTGAAATACTTAGTTACCTTTATTTGTTTATATTGAAAAGAACATTTATAGTTTGAGAATATTAATTATCGATAATCTATAATTATTGATTGATACAAAACACGTTTTCATTTCACTTCTAGCTCGTTTAATTTTTTTCCTGTTCTCACATCGATTTGAACGTTTTGATGATTTGTTAACTGGAATTGTGCCGTAAAAATGTCGTCAAATTCATTGACAGGCTTTAATCGCATAGTGCTCTACCAGAGAATAACCTGCAACACACATCTGGGATGGTATGTGAAAAAGAATGGCAAACAGAATCGATTCAAAATCGCATTGTTGGCCATTTGGAGCGCAATTCCGATATCAATTTGCGTTTATTTCTTCTATGGAATTGTCCAAGTCATGTTGTCATCACAATTCAAGAAAAGTGGGAAGAATGCGAAAGCAAATCTACTTAAGAGTTTATACCTGGTCAATCAATATGGCTACGTTTGCGAAGTTCTATTTGCCTATTGGATCTTGATGTTCAGAGGTGGGAAGATAATGATTTATTTGCATGGTGGAAATCGGCGGCTGTTTGGTGGCGAATATGAAAAAAGACTGGGCATCATTATAATAATAGCTCAGTTTGCCATCTCAGTCACCATTTCTAACATGTTTTACGCCCTTTCCCATCTCAAAACTGGTATAAATTGGGACCGACTTCATTGGGATGTGCTCGATTTAGTCTTGGCATGCATTTTAATCAATACCAGAATGAATGTGTTAGGTCTTATCGCTTATAAGAGTTGGTCTGTTATTGAAAATTTGCGGCAAATGACTGAATCGATGAAAAGTATACATCAATTGAATCAAATCTACGATCAATGCCTCAAACATCAGAAATCCATCGAAACGTTTGACAACTTCTTCAACGATTTCAACTTTTTCTCGATTATTTTCAATTCGATTAAAATAACATCCTGCTCTACCGTCATTTATTTGTCTCCCTTGTCTAAACTCGATGTCACATTCGGCAAAATTATTGATAGTCTTTTAGAAATGATTATTTTGTTTCTAATCTCAACTAAAATGCAATTGAGTTTTAAAATGTTGTTGAATAGGTTTGATGTTTTATTATCAGAATCGTTTGCCAAAAGACAACAATCTATCGATTACTCTCTTAAAACTAACTTGTATGCCATGAAAGACCAGTTTTGTTTCACAATATTCAATTTGTATGAAATCAATATGAAAACATTTATCGCAATATTGGGACAAATCGTCACATTTGCTGTTATTCTGATACAGAATGCATAATTAACTTGGTTAATCATTCTTTGCTGTACAACAATTTAGCTAAATTAATTGCTCACGTTTTTAATTGAATAACTGTTGAATCGATATCACTGATAAAAATAATAATCATGTTAATGTGTATTTTAAGTCTGATTTATATTGTTATTGATTGTCACCATGTAAATAATAGCAATTAATTATAAATCATTCAGCTATTCTTTTCGAACACACGATGTTCATCAAGATAATTCGTTGTTTAATGAAAATCCAAGAGTCGTATGACTTCCAATAATTGCTAATAGTTTGATAGCAGGCATGCCGAATGACTTGACCGTGTGGTCGGAAGAATGTGCTAGTTTGTTCTAGTCACAAAGTTATGACTCACTACTGGAATGTTGTAAACATCCTGCTATTTTTGTATAAATTTTGCATGCTAACAAGCTCGGTATTCATTGTGTAACTTCAGTCTGATCAACATGTAAACTGTGCACAGTTGTCTGTCCATTTCATTTCTGATTATTTCTGATTATTTTTGCTGAATTATGAAAAAATACGTGATTAAAAGGTTAAGATTCAACAAGGATTTAATTATTAAGTCAATTAATTTGAACAAGAAGGCGGAGTCGCTACTATGAGCATGCAAATTTCAGAGCCAACATAATTTAGGAATTTTGCATTCAAAATAACATTACTCCAATGAGTTGGTTCAGAAAAACTTGTGTTCAATTGCAAATAGCCAATGTGCATTTAGCTTCCATAGGATAACATTGGTCTCAATTTTGATTCTGAGATTTTTGGTGCAAATACAAAATTTTGCAAATATAGAGGGCTCATTTATAAAGAGTAGACAGTAACTGAATAATGAAGTACGCATTGTATTCTACAGAATTTAGCCAGGATGATGATCTTGTCATCTGACATCATAATCATTTTGATCGATTTGCTGGCTTATTTTCGCGGTTTATAGAACGCTTCCAAACATCATATCATAGGAATTGTCGAAAACAGTGATCATAAGAATGCAAGTCTATATTCTTCTGGAAGTGATCAGTGTCTAAGATTGACCTATCTGCTACCTACCTATTGCTATCAGTATAAGAATAATGGTCACGCGCTTTCGAACAGAATAGGTTTGAATCGGACATCGAAGTCAACGAATGAGGTTTGAGCCCAAGTAGTCATGGATGGCTTTAAAAGTACAGAGGAACCTCTCTAATTGGTCATGGTTGAGACCGTGAAATAGCTAATGTGCAATTATGAATTGAGCAAATATGAAAATCTTGATGATGCAATTTTGACATCATCAGACAAAATATTATGTAAAAGCCTATATAAACATCGGAACACATATAATTACTGGTTAGATAATTTATGATAGAAACTATCAATGTGAAATTAATGTTTTAATTAGATTAATTAATTTAGATTATATAATTAGATTAATAAAATTAGATTAAATTTTCCAAAATATCTAATGAGACCTCTTGTTGTATGTCGAATCGCTCATAAATTTTGATAAATAAGCAATTAAATTAGCACTATTCGGCTTATTCGTTCTGACCTTCTGGTGTGGAATTGTGGAATATAGAGGTGTGCAATTAGTTCCCGTAGAATAAGATTGGTCCCTTTTCGGGGTTGATCAAAATATGAGCAATTAGCCAATTGTGCAAATATAACGTGAGCGATTATATAGGTTCCTCTGTATTATCGCAATGATTGTAGCCATTATAATTTTTTCAAATTGGTGTTATATTGTCCTATGGAAACCCATGTTTTTACCATATGAAATTCAGAACCGATTTGTACCATTTTCAGTTGACATAATGCTCCTGAAAAAGTGCTATGTTTAGCTCCTTATATCTCCGCGGATGATCAACTAAGAAAATTTCTCATTCATAGGCATTATGTGTCTCATGATATCATATGAAAATATCATATTGTTTTAGTCGTATGTGTCGCAGTTATTTCACAATTTCACTAGGATTTCAAAAATTCCCATAGACAAGAAAATGCAAACCTGGTCCGATTAACCCAATATTTTGCAGAATTATTTAGCATATTGAGACAGGACTAGGCCTGCCTGTGTTCGGTGGTGACCGAAATAGCTCTGGTCTTGGCACTGACCAAGAGCATTGTCCACTAGGGTTCGGTTCTTCTATGAATGGACGAGATTATTAATTATTATTGTGGTCACACACTCGGGAGGAACGCATACCCATTAGGCCTACGTTTGTTTGGTTCGGGTCAGACACGTCACGACACGACACGACACGGTACTGACACTAAAGGCTCGGCATTGAGTCCAACTGTACGCGTGAACGGATGGAAAACTTAACTGAACTTAACTGGTGTTTAATACATGTTTATTGATCATAACAAAGAGCATATACATTGGATCGCTTGGCAGAGCCCTAGCAATAGATAGAAATAGTTAGGACAGTGGTCAGTGTAATTTGACCGATGATATCAGTTAACATGGTTAACTTACAAAACTGGGATAAACTGGGTTAAATAGGTTTAGTTATGCTGTATCGGATTATGTATAAGAGAAGTTAAATATGAAGAACATAATTAGATTTAACATGAATTAAAACTACAATTAGTGATTGAATAAGGCCAACAGCGCAGAGTCATTTGCGCCAAATGACTCTGGCCTGGAATCTTCCGTTTCAATATTATGCCCAATAGTTCATATGATAAGACAAGGTATGAAATCATAGAAACAAAGAAAATATTCAAACATAAGTCATTCAAGTCAATGAAAAATTTTCAACTGCAATTTTCATGCTGAACAAAATCGCGATTAGGTATTTTTTTAATAACATGACATATAGAAAGTCCCCAAATTTACTCAAATTTTTAGTGAAATACATAAATGTCGAAATAATAAAATCTACGCAGACATTTTTAAAAAATCAAAATTTACATTTGAAAGTGTTCTAATAGAACTTCAATTTAATGAAGAAATTTTTGAAATATTCTACATAATCTTATTGCAGTCGAGAAAAAACCTCATTTTGACGGGGTCTATTTTCAATTCATTTGTACACAAATGTAATGTAATGGATTATATTAATAGCGGTTTCAGAAAGTGAAGAAATCACCTTGGAAATATAAACAGTTTTTGAATAATAACCAAAACAATAGTATCGCTCTGAATCAATAACCCATGATTAGTGATTCAGGCCTTAGATACACACCGAGAACAGGTCAAAAGTTCCAGGAGGCGACAATCACTGAATGGAATCTTCAGTCATCTGAATGAGGACCGAGAAATTTTAATGCCATTTGAAGAAAAATATTTGAAAAATTGCTATAAAACTGAATTTTTCTTTCAATTTCAGCGTAATTTTCCGTAAATTTAATGTGCACATAGATAATTTGCACATGCCTCAGAGAATAGCATTAGCCCCGTTTCGGGACTGAGCAGTTAATGTGCAAATAGCTAAATGTGCGCTTATAAGATGTGCGGATAAACAGGATTGACTGTACCTGGTCACTCACTGTTGGCCGCTAACGATAGATTTGAATTGTGATCAACGTATTATTGCAGGCATGCCCAATAGGGGGGTATTCCTAACCCCCTCTAGGAGCGAAAATTTAGAAAATCCCCCCTAGACAGGGTCCGAGAAATAGCAAAGGGTCCCCTATTGCATCGATTTTTCCACTGATTTTTCCAAATTTAACAGGATTTAAACGGGATTTAAACTAAATTTAAACTGAATTTGAACTAAATTGACTAGATTTGAGCTTAATTAAGCCTAATTGTAGCTTAAATCGGTTAAATTTAGCTAAATTAAGCTATTTCAAGCTTAAAAACAGCTAATTTAACTGAATTGCCATTATTTGACCCCCGTGACGTTTATCTGGACGTACTTTGGTACTGAAAAATCCCCCCTTCAAACCTCCCCTAGAGCCACAAAAATCCTTAACATTGTTTCCTATGGGCAAGGCAAAATTCACCCCCCCTAGCGGTCAAGTCATTGGGCATGCCTGGTATTATTGCTACTAAAGAGTTAGATTAAATGAATAATTGCTTAAACTTGATAACTAAATATGGAATAATAACCAAAAATAGGTGATTCACTTTATTATTTATACATTAATCAATCTTATGAAACTAATAACCAAATAAATAACTATCAGCGTAAGTCACAGACAGCTCCGCATGTGCTGCTTCCCATAAGGTCGGCACCAGCACCTCCAGCACCGACAGCTCTAGCACCGGCACCTCCAGCACTGGCACCTCCAGCACTGGTTCCTCCAGCAGCGGCACCTCCAGCACCACCGACTACGATGCCGACCAGAGCTGTAAAAATGAAAGGACGAGTCAGCGATCAGCTGATAGTCTGAAGTGATGGGACTGACCGAAGAAAAGTATGGTAGTAATGTACTTGTTCATTGTGATGACTGGTACGATATTGTTAATCAATGAAGTAACTTTTGCTAGAGACAGACGAATGATGTCCACAGAGCGGTACGTATCAAACAATTTATGCATATTCGGTCGCATATGGTCAATATAAGGTAACCAATTTACGTAGTGCCGAGCGTTTGGCCAATTGGAGGGCCAGACCTTGAAATTGATGTTACACCGTGGGATTTAATTTGGGGAATGTGCATTTCATCATGTCAAAAGCAAACCACGTGACATATTACATTGAACTTTACCTTGATGATAGTCTGACTATCCCCACACATGATGACAATGATAGTTTGAACGAGGTGCCTTTCCCTGCCGTAAGGTATTCGATTTCCGAAAGGAGATAAATTATCGAATTGTGGGTTTTATATGGCGAGGATCCGAATGAGATGTACGTGCATTGTAGAGTGCTCAAAGGCGCAACTCAACATTATACCCAATGACAATCATAAGCTTAATTAGCTTTACTATTAACATTATGAATATCATCAAAAAGTGTTGATGAATATTAAAATGATCCTATGGAGTTATTATAATTAAAATTGCTAGTTTGACCCGAAAATAGACAAATAGGGGTAGTGTACTATATAATACTGATGATCAAACTGGCCGAACGCGGTCAGCACAAACAGAATATAGCATCGAACATGTCTGACAACTCTTAGAGGACACGCCCACCACATCGACAAGACAAACGTAAAAAGTACATCCAATGAGTCGATAGGCTCTATGGATTATAATGGAAAAAAAATATAAAGGTTTATCTCTACAAATCCCAAGTCCATCAACAGAGAACTGAGAAGGCTATCAAAGACGGCAATGATTTCGCGAAAAATGTGACAGAACTGATAGATTCCGAAAAACTTGAATATACGAAAATATGTGTCTCAAACGAGTGTCACTATGACCTGAAAGTTAGGTCATTTCGCAAAACTATCGGATATAGGGCACACAAAAACGGGAAATTTTAGTGATGCGTCCCAAATGAACTTAAAAATCGCATCACAGAGACAATCATATCGATGAATGTCCAAAAAAGTTACAATTTTATAGACAACTTTTTAAAGCACTTGTAGGGGCTCTAAATGTCCTAGGGGAGAAATTATAAAAATTTTCTCAACTAGTACTATTATCCCCCTTTCATATGCAATAAACAGAATTCCAATAAATATAACCGTTTTTCCACAAATAATTTTTCCGCATCTTCATAAACATAAAGCCAACTCGGTATATAACATGTGTTTCAAAAGTCATGTCCAGTGCATATTTAGACCTCATCGCTAGCTGTGAATTGATGTCATAATATAGCTAAATTATATCACATCGGGAGAAGTGTCATTGAATTTTAACCTGAAGTGATACAGAGTTCATTTTTCTTGTGATGTGTTCATCAATAATCCCACTATATCATACTAACACGTGATTGTAATTGATGGACGCATCTTCGTATTACGTCATGATATGTACTGGACATGAATTTTGAAACACGGTGTATCACATGATTGGTTTGCATGTCTAGTTATTGAAAAAAGTTATAGCAATTCAATGAGGAATACAAAGATACTACCGATAGTGTGAACAAGATTGATAGAGGTTTTGCCTTGTGCTAATTGTTAGTTTAACATAGAGATCTCCCATGTTTGAATTCGGTTTCAATCGATAGCTGTTTATTCAATCAATATTAATCATTAGATTTATTTTATTTGAAGTAGAATTGGAATTGATTCAAACATCTATTGAATTACGCGCTTTTATCAATTGATTTTTAATTTTGAGCTTTCAATAACTGTCGGAATATTTGTTATTATAACAGATAATAAATTAGCAAGATTTCACAAAGGACTATTACGGTTAGTAGATATATGTGATAGCCATTGGTCAGAAGTAGAAAAAAGTAATGTTAATGGACACAAATGACGTACTAATCGCCATCAATTACGACTAATCCGAAAACATGAAAGTGAAAAAAACTCAATAATTATACATACTGGAAACCCCAAATTCGGAACTAATATTCATCATACTCTATTGATTCATAATCTTGGATTAAAAAGTGCTCAAATCAATCAATAACGTCAATTCCATCAAGTTAAAAATTTGAACGTCATTTATTTCAGTGTTACACAAGAGGTGTCAAAAAATAAATGTCATGATATACTGCTACATGTTTTCTACATTTTTAATCAAAAAGAATTTGACACCTCTTGGGTAACACTAAAATAAATGATGTTTAATTTTTCAACTAAATGAGATTGACGTTATTGATTGTTTTTGGCACTTTTCAGTTCAAGATAATGAATTATTAAGGTATGATAAATTTAAGTTCCGAATTTGAATTTTCCAGTATGTATAATTATTGAGATTTTGTTACTTCCATGTTTTCGGATTAGTCGTAATTGATGGCGATCAGTACGTCATTTGTGTTAATTGATCTCATTTTTGTCCACTAATGACCAATGGTTATCACATATACGAGTTTCATCAAAATCTGAGACTTAGGCCGATTCTCTTCTACTAACCGCAATGTTCCTTTGATGATCAGCTAAAGGCTCTAAAAGTTTCTACCAATCCTGAGAAAATATTTTAATTGTGTTCCTGGGATAAACTTTTGTTTTCACAGTATATTCTTTATATCCGCACACTTTTTGATGATATTAATAATGTTAATAGTAAAGCTAATTAAGCTTATGAATGTCATTGGGTATAATGTCGAGTTGCGCCCTAAAGCCCTCTATCATGCATGTACCATAACATTCGGATCCTTGCCATATAGAACTCACAATTCGATCATTTCTCTCCTTTCGGAAATCGAATACCTTACACCTGCGAAAGGCATCTCGGTCAAACTATCTTTGTTATCATGTTTGGTGATAGTCAAACTATCATCGAGGTAAAGTTCGATGTAATTTGTCACGTGGTTTGCATTTGACAAGATGAAATGCACCTGCAAGGACTATTGCCGCACGATGTAGTGCTCAGGATTATAATAATAGCTGTAATTTAATTACTAACAGTTATATCTTATAATTCAATCACAATTATGATTAATATGTAGTGACGCAAATAATTTGATCACTGGAGACTTGAAGTTCCTGAAATATAACCTCTACCACCACCTGGGGCACCAGTGAAAAGCTACGCAATATATCGTATTATTGTAAGCATTGACCAGCAAATGACCAGATTATATCTCACAAAAGTTATGTCTGCCCAAACTTTTCCGTTGGTAACTTTCCACTATGAATAAAATGATCATGGTCTAAGCTCAAAATTAGAATTGTACACAGTAGGCATGCACAAATGGTGTTCTCATATATGCCAGATAAAACTCTGCTTACATTAATTTGTAATTTTGGTGGTTTATTGGGTATGTGGTTGGGGTTTAATTTTCTTTCTGTGTTGCAGGACATAACGAAATTCACTATACATGAAGCACAAACTAATAATATTATATGTCCAATGGGAACTTGCACAAAATTTAGAAATTTTTATGAATATTTATAAGTATCTTGTGAGCAGCGCGCGATCAAATTAGACTATGTCCAAAAAGTCCATCACGGCTAAATGAGATGGTCCTGTATCTCGCGAACTAGAAGAGTTATGACAAATATTTTAGTTGATAATTCCTTG
>JAQGBE010001428.1:0-11181 GCA_034698225.1 Scheloribates latipes | reverse complement strand
AAAGCCAAAATTTTCATAAGGACAAGAAAGAGAAATTAAGTACAATCCTTATAAATCAAGGACGTCTGGTCAGCCTATCTGTACAATATAACATCAGGCTTGCCAGACGTCTAGGTCCGGCCTCGATTGTCCAGGTTTTTGGCATGAAATCATGGCAAATTACTTTTGTAAAATTACTTCAGGAATCATGGTTTATAAATTGTATGTCCAGGCAAAATTTGAAAGGTTTCAGTCAAAATCCAGGACACGGTAAAAATGAGCTAACAAGTCTGTATTACATACCGATCGAGGCCAATGCCACAATCATAATAACGGCCATCAATATAACAGTTGTGGTCTTCATCGCCAATGTTTAAATCAGATATCAGTTATCAGTGGTTCAGGAATAGCGATCGGAACTGATGTTTAGTCAAGTGTTGTGTTGGCAGTAATAACTACGCGAGTAGTGCGCGTCGGATATGGATATATCGGGTTACAAATTAAAGTTTTTTACGACTCAAAGAGGAGTATATAATTTCGTTGGACCCCCCCCCGCACCCGCCCCCGCCCTCCCCCACACATTTTCCCTACACTAGCAACGTAGGGCGATATTTGCCTATGTTAAATCTATGGAGGCCTGAGCCCATGCTAAGTCCATGGGAGGGCCGCCCATGTTGAGTCTAAGGGAGATGTACCCATGTCAAGTCTATAAAGTGGTGCCATTGTTAAGTCTATGGAGGTCTGAGCCCATGCTAAGTCCATGGGAGGGCAGTCCATTCGGCCTATGGTGGCCAAACAAATACCATGCCTCTTTGAGTCGTTGGCATCACTGAAGGCGATAGCCTTCAGTGAAATTAACGGCTCAAAGAGGTATGGTATTTGGTTTGGTCTAAGTGATGGCCATGAAGCCCAAGCTATTGATCTGGTTTTATACTAACATTAGAGTACGGTATCCCCTCTCTAACTATTGCTAGGGAGGCGGTGCCCATTGTATCCTATGGCAGTCTGAGCCCATTATCAGTCTATGGGAGTGGTGCCCATTTTAATCTCAGCCCATGAAGGTTAGGCTCTTTGAGTCGTTGGTATAGCTTTCTGCGAACCCTTGTTAATTATAGCAGACGAGAAGAGGATCCCATTTCTGACGTCAACACTGACTCCATTAACTAGCAATTGAAAAACTAAAATGGCTATATTGCCAGAATATCTTAGCCAATATCCAAGTTCGTTTTTCAACAGCAATTCTTGTCAATTTTACAACGATGCTAGATTTCAGCCATGCAAATGTTTCATTCACAATGTTCATTAGGATAAATATTAATAATAAAATCAAATAAATTTTTATCTCTAATGAGTAAACGATCATGCCAATCTATCCTTATGTCCCCCGGATATAGCTTTTCTCCTAAAAAAGTTTCAAATTTAGTTCTAAACAGATAGTTCGCTGTTCGGGATATTTTATGCTAATACACATGCACATAACTTTAATTAATCATTGTTATAACGTAGTTAATTGTTGCAATTTACATAATTACTTGATCTAAGGTTTATTGCAACATAAAAATCAATACATATTAATTCTCGCGGATATAATAAATAATATAATAAAATTTAAAACATTTACTAAAAACATCAGTGATTTATTCTCGCGGTTGGATTACATTTCAGAAAATTAAATTGAATAAAAAGATTATTATTATTTATATTATTGATTTTTCTAACAATATTGCTGATGAATATATTATTAACCATTTTGGTGAATAGATTGAATATTAATGAAAAAGTATTATCAATCATATCTATCAATGATAATCCTAGATACATTCCTATCAATCCACCAACATTACATAGAACATCCAATAACATCATCTGTGGTATGTGAATTATATTGGTAACAATATTACTATGTAAGAAATCTATATGACTTCGATCTTGAATATCAAAGAATTTTCTTATATTATAAGTATAATATGTATATTCACATTCATATGGACATAATAATTGACATTTATTAATATAGGAAGCATTAAATATTGAGAAAGTTGAGTTAGCAAAATTAGTTATGTTGTATTTAGTGATCAATTGATTTCTTATAGGATAATATGAATAGAAATATGCAGATATATTATATTGTCTTTTCATTTTGTTTTGATAACAATCCCAAATACAATCACTTCTGGTCGAGTGAATACTATTTTTGTCATAATCTTTACAATTAGTTTCATAACCATATCCGAGACGTTTAATTTTGAATACCGAATAGAATACTTGGTTCCAAGAGTTAGCATCGAATAACTTTGTAGATTCTGAATCATATTTCACAAATGGAATTTCATTGTGAGAATGGACAATTATAAAATTGGGATACAAATCGTACGACTTTGAATCTTGATTATATTCAATCATAATTTCCATTGCATCAAATGTTAATCTTAATTCCTCCCAATCTATATCATCGAGATCACTGAAATAAGTAAAACATTTGCTGAAGAATTGATTTATAGGGTTAATAATGACAGATTCTACAGGCTGCTTCAGGTATCTCAAAGATGGGTGAAATTCGTTGTCCAAAAAATGTTTAGTTTGATATATTTTGAAAGTTTCATTTGGAATTCTTTCAAATGCGAAATGAGGTAAAAACCACATCTTTAGTTTAGGTTCATCTAATCTATTTAAATATGAGTATGTATAATTATTCAATATATTACTTGTGCTAATGTTTCCATATTTTAAATCACGATTAATTTTTTGCTACATTTGATCATAAATTGAACGCTGGTAATTTGTTTTCGAATCGTTATAGAGGATTCCATATTCTGGACTTATCTTGGCTGTCTTATCCAATTCGAGCCATCCAGGACATATTGTGATTGCTGGAGGTCGCTCATAAGTTCTCTGAACGATGTGCAAGTTTATGATAGTATTACCTTGCAAATATTGATGAAATAATTGAGATGATTGATACGCGAATAATGTTAAACAAAACGACCGAAAAACATTTCTTAATAATTTAGGATACATTTTGATTGTTTCTCTTATCAAAGTTTGCCAATATTGAATCTTTCAGATGTTTATGATAGCTAACACATTATATTTCAAATTTGATAGATTAAGAAATGAACTTTCCTAAAAAACACCCATCATTTCAACATTATATTCATTAGATGCAACAAATATAACAAAAAAGTGTTAATATTTTTTACATATTAATCATTTCTTATTAATATTAAATAGCTCAATAATGGAAAAATAAGAGTATTGTAACGCCAAAAGTCTCCTACATTATTACAATTCAGATTAAAATCAATATCTTCTACATTATTCTAATATGATGAAATAAGAATACACCTAGTATTGCAATTAATGAATTCGTCACATCGATTTTTCGTATAGAACTTACATTCTATGCATATGATTAAATCGATAACTCATTTAACATTCACATACGGTAATATAATACGCTGTGTTAAAGGTTAAGAAATATCTGGCGCAAAATATTCGGTGAGCTAAAAAACAATCTTCCATTTTATCCATGTAACCAAGTTATCACCTTGTTCAATTTTCAATATGTATTTCATTCGCATATATCGATATTGACAACTGGCTACCTTGGTCATCAAAATACTGTCACCGATATTGATCACTGTCAGATTCTAGATTCTAACAAGCTTAACACAGGCCAGTGTTCGTTGAGTTAACTAAATATTGTCATCAAAATGAATTTCGATTGAAAATTCGAATTAAAAATATGATAAACATTATATTACCGATGATTTGAAATCATTGATAACTTCAATTCCAAATGTAGTTCCAAAATCAAGGACGTCCAGTGGTCCTTGGTTATCACTATCAATGACTCTGCCGAGATCAACTGAATCAAGAGAAATCTTAAAATATCATGGGTAGTTAGCAACCCTACTTATACTAGGCAAACTTTTTGAAAATCGTGGGCTCTCGAAGGGAGGCATATAAGCGAAGGGGGTCTTTAACCGAGAAATTGAGGTATTATACAGTGCTATTCTTTAAGATAGAGGCAGTGGTTAATCGTGGTTATTTACTCACCTGGTTGATCTTGGTTAACCAAACTCGGCACAATATGAACTTTTATATAGCCTGATGTATTGGCATACCGCTAAGGCTAATCCAGAGGGCGCGTGTGTCGCAATCAGAAATATGGCTTATTTCAAGCTATTCATAAAGATAGAGGCACTGCTGTATCTTGCTAATTACAAGGACTAATTTAGAAATTCGAAATGTACCTAGTAGAGAGTTGAATATTGAACAGAATAAATCTAAAATGTTCCGAAAATGAAGCTCCAATATTGTCAAAATTATCAATTGAAATAAGCCATATTTCTGATTGCGACACATGCGCCCTCTGGATCAGCCTTAGCGGTATGCCAATTCATCAGGCTATATAAAAGTTCATATTGTGCCGAGTTTGGTTAACCAAGATCAACCAGGTGAGTAAATAACCACGATTAACCACTGCCTCTATCTTAAAGAATAGCACTGTATGCCTGGTATATAATTGTAAAAGATTTATGAATTTTATCTTTTTTATCTTTTTTATTAATGAAGGATATTAAGTGAAAACTATATCACATGATCTTGATTATATGTGTGGATTATCGTGAAAATTAGACTTAGTTTGGACAAACATTTCGTGAGCTGCACGCGGTCAAAGTTGACAACCTCTAAAAATTCTTGTCCATTACGGCTAAATGAAATTGCTCTGTATCTCACGAGCAAGAAGAGTAATGACCAATATTTCAACTGATTATTTCATGTCACCCAAGTGGTCCTAAATGAGAATGACAATCATCACTTTTCTTAATGTATCCTTCGATATCGACATTTTGTGAAACCAGTCTCCCATAGGATAACATTGGACAAGAACATTTTGACATAGACAACTTGGACCCGGTGCAACTCACAAGATATCTGCCCAAATCAAGTATAAATTTTTATGATAGGCCACACATATAATCAAGATCATTTGATAAAATTTTCACTTAATTTCCTTCATTAATAAAAGAGATAAAAATTCGTAAATTATTTACAATTATATACCGGACGGGTAATATTTTTAAGTGGGAAATTAATTGAAACCACGAAACTTATTATAGAGCTCAAGGTCTGCTAATAGTGGAAACTTCTTCTGTGGTATCCAAATTTTCGGAAAACAAGTGAATTACAGTTAGATCGGGATGAATGGACACTATAAAATTGCACAATTGGCTATTAGCACAGTAATTTGTTGGACCGAATTCGGGTGCAATGTTATCCTATGGAATTCAAATGCACATTGGCTATTTGCAATTGCACATCAATTTTCCTGAACCAACCCATTTGGCTGGATAATGTGAGAACGCGATACTCTGTTCAATGATTTAATAATGTATTTTTATATACCCTGAAGCTCAATGGATTGCTCATCCATTGATTGCAATATAGAAAGACCTTGAAATTGAGCAATAGTGCTCGATAAAAAAATATCGTAATGGTGTTTTAATGCGATTTTAAAGTCAATTTCGGATGATAAATTTAACTTGCTTCTTTAATTTACATTTGTGCTTCAAGTTTCATATTTTTGGAGCAATGGAAGACTCGAGGGTCGCATCAAATAAGCCATTACCTCGATATTTAAGAGTGGACTCAATCGACGACATTCTCTACGAAATCGGTCTTTCGTTCACTACAGCCACTGATCCAATCAAAAAGCGCAAGTCTTATAACAATCCGTTTGTTATTGTGTTTTGCAATCTTCTGATTCTATTGTCGAGAATCGCAGCGCTTTTCACTGAAGATGGCGACTATCTATACTATCTAGGTGACATCGGCCATGTCTACAACAACAAAGCCTACACGGCAATCTTGAGCCTGCTATTCTGCAGTTTGAATTTATTCTGCCAATCGGTTAATCTCTACAATTACAAGAAGAATGTGTCCAGCAACTATTTGGTCATTTTCCGAGTCTTATCAGGCAAGTCTAAACTGTCGACTCTTGCACTATCGAGCGACGCTACAATCAAGTTGGCCCGAATCGCCAAGAAACTATTTCGCTTGGTCAAACTGAACAACGAAACTTGTGGCAAAACATTAGGTTTCATGTACTTGTGTTTGTGTCTTACTTGTTGGCCAAGACACCCGAACAAATCATTCTATTTGGAATACCCAATGCAATTTTATTCGACCTCTGGGCCTACTATTCGTGGAATATTCTGTTCTATCAAATGATATACTTTTATATAATCTGCAAATACTTTACGTTTAAGTTCAAAGAGTTGAGACTAAAATTGTATTCAATTCGAAGATTTCGCGAATTTTCGGCCATTAATGAAATCAAATATGCATTCAAATCGTTATATTTGGAGATCAATGACTATAACAGCACTTATTGGTCGAAATTCCTGTTCAATATTTGGTTGGTCTTTGGCATAATAATTGTGTTCTGCTTGTACATCGCTATATTCATCGAATTGCCACTGATATTCACATTGTTCTTCACCTATGGCTTCATAATATTCTCGGTCACCTTTTTCTTCATTCTATTGACCGCCGCGTCAGTCAATCGCATGTCAAACAAATCATACAAAATATTGAATTCACTGATCAATCAATACCAAAGTGTCAATACACGCGATGTCACAACGCTGATCAAGGTAATCTTCCTGTTTTGACTGGCGAGCTGTACAAACGGATTTGTTCATAACTAGCTGAGCAGCTTGATCGAGAGACTGTCCAAGACAGACGGGTTCTCGTGTTGGCACTTGTTTACCATCAATTCGTTCAGAATATTCTGGGTGAGTATCAAATCTGACGCAATTGACACTGATCACTTTCTTATTTTAAAGGTTATCATCTTTCTATCAAGATTATTCTTCAAATTATTCTTTTTAAATTTAAATTAATCAAGAACTCATTTTGCTCATCATCGAATGAACACGCTACAACACAAATAAGTTAGTTGCTATGGATTACATCATAATGATAGGTGTATTAATTTAGACCTTGATAATGCACTTAGCCAAAAGGACCCAAGCTGATTCAACAAGTTCGCTATGACTAGACTAGACTGATAACTAGTGATATCTCAAACTAGAGAAGTCTTCGCCTGGAATTTGAAATGAATTTCAATCCGTTATTCGTTTCAATTTGTTTGTGCATTGCTTTCAATGGCAGTAAAGCGGTTGAAGTGAACACTTCTTCCGGTTTAGTGAGAGGACAGACAGTGAGAGTGTTGGACCAGAATGTCGACCAATTCTTGAGCATTCCGTTCGCCGAACCGCCGATCGGCGACTTGAGATTCGCTAAACCGAAACCTCTGGCCAAACCATTGGCGGTGAGTGTTGGCAAATGATTAGATGATCAATGACCATGCTCATCTCGTTGTATTGTTAGGGTGTGATTGACGGCACCAAATCAAAGAATGTCTGTATGCAACCGCTGTCCGATCCCCGCCAGAGCGAGGACTGTCTGTTCGTCAACGTGTGGAGTCAGGCCTCGCACGGCAACACATCGGGTCTGAGGCCCGTCATGTTCTTCATCCACGGCGGAGGCTTTATGTTGGGCTCAATCAACGAGTTCTACAACGGCAGCGCTTTGGCCACACACGACGTGGTCGTTGTCTCCACTAACTACAGACTCGGAATCTTCGGTTTCCTCTATGGCGGAGATGAGAGTTCGCCAGGAAATGTGGGCCTTTATGACCAGGCAATGGCACTACAATGGGTATGTGAGGAATAACCTCGACACTCAATCAATAGTGACGTTTCGTTGCGAGTCAGGTGAGAGATAACATCCATTTGTTTGGCGGCGATAAGAACGAGATAACCATTTTCGGTGAGAGCGCTGGCAGTGTTAGCGTATCCTCTCATGTCTTGTCGCCGGTCTCGAAGGGCCTCTTCAAGCGAGGCATTATGGAGAGCGGAGCCATGTCTTTCAATAAGGACAGGCCTCCCGTTGTGGCCGCGGAGGCGCTTATTGAGGCCAAACAGTTGGCTAAGAAAGTCAACTGTACTGACGACAAGGTTTGGCTGACATGTCTCCGGAAGGTTAGCGCTGAAGACGTGGTCAATAACTACCGACTGGCAACAGAAGTCCAATTACCAGTTACTGGCACTGAATTCCTGCCACTTTCAGCTGTTGAGGCTTTCGCACAAGATCAATTTAATAAAGGTGAACGATGATTTTAGTGTTGCGAGTGAGATACCAGGCTAATGCAATACTGTTCAGATCTGGACCTAATTTTGGGAGTGACCAAAGACGAGGGCACAGAACTATTGGTCTTCTATGCCAAGGAACTGATAGAGAAAAACATTACCAAGGATGATGTCAGAGAGTTTCTTAAGAAATGGGATGCATTGCTTCACAACCTGGATGTCGAGGGCGTCATCAAGTTCTACTTCGGTGACATTGACGCCAACGACTCCGAGGCCCTGCTCAGCAGATCTTTCGACCTCTTCGGCGACCTCATCATCAAGTGTCCGCTCTACCACTTCGGCAAACGATACGCCCAGCACTCGGCAAACAGCAGCCGAGTATTCCTCTACGAGATCACTGAGGGACCGGAACAGTTCTTGTGGGGCGAGACAATGCCGGCTGAACTGCTCAAGAAGATGGGCATCTACCATGGTGCAGAACTGTTCTTCGTCTTCGGCTTCCCCTTCATCACACCCAACAAAACCTACTCGAAGAGAGAAATTGATTTCAGTAAACAAGTGATGAAACTGTGGACCGATTTCGCCAAATATGGGTATCAATTGAAATGTATGATTGGTCTGACCACTAATGACCTGATCATTTACAACAGAAACCCGGGTGACAATTGGAGACAGTTCTCTACTGGCATAGCGTCCACTCCTTATCTGGTCAAAGATTTGAATTCAAAAGAGCCTAGAGAATATTTCACAAATCTATTTGATAAGACTTGCGATGGCTTTTGGAAAAACTATTTCTAATCGTTAATAATCGAAATAAATTACCCTATTCAATATTATTATAGAATCTAGATCATTTTATAGTAAACCCAAACATTTCACAATAATTATACACCATTTTATTCCACCAGGAAACTTCTGACAATCTCGGCGATAAAAGTTGTTGAACTTAACTAATAATCATTTATCATTGACGTAAACCAGGTTTACTATATTATGGTATGATTATGGGTGTCCCCGAACCCAGGGTTAACCCCACACATCATAAACTGATTCATAAAAAAATCGTTTACATAATCTCAGAAGTTAATAAAGTTTTACCCAGGTAACAATCCCTACAAATTCCCAGAATGATGATTAATGAGCACAATTTTATGAACAAGTTAAGAATAAGTACATAATTTATAAGCCCTACTCTTACGCCTATTCTGAGCTCTACACTGGTAATTCAAAATTCCTAGTGGATAAATCATTGTTATGGGAAATATCATTCTGGAAAATCTCATTAATAGGGAATCAAAGAAACCGGTTTATGAGTGTTGTTAGACAATGCGTTTGATGACCTTGCTCATCACGATCAACCGATTCTGCCAATCATTCAGTGTCTATATTGACTGCAATTCATTACAATCGGTATAAATCGAGTCAATTGTCTGTTAGAAATAGTTTAGTCATCAGTTGGCAGACAATTGGACCGAATGTCCGTCACATTTGACTTCAACGAGAAGGTGGTTCTGATCACTGGCGCCTCTTCGGCCATCGGAGCGGCCACTGCCGTCCTGTTCGCCAAATCAGGCGCCGATGTGGTGGTCACCAGCGCTCAGAGCGAACGACTTTCAGAAGTGGCTAAAGAGTGTCAATCAGTTGCACCCAATGGCGGAAACATCTTGCAAGTGGTGGCCGACCTGACCAAAGCCGAAGAGGTGAAGACGTTAGTCGAGCGCACTATCAGAGAGTTCGGCAAACTCGATGTGCTGGTCAATAACGCGGCCATAGGTGAGCGGTGCGGTATCGCCGACTCGGACTACTTGGACACTGTTCGCGGTCTAATGGACGTTAACCTGACTTCAGTGCTGGCTCTGACCAAGTCGTGTGTGCCGTGGTTGGAGTCATCGCACGGAAACATTGTCAACATCTCGAGTGTGGCCGCACTTCAAGCGGTCAGTCCTATCACTCCTAACCAGTGGTGGCAGTCAACTGATCTTCACTTGTCTTACAGTCTGTCAACGGATCGCCGTTTTCGATGACTAAGTCGGCACTCGATATGTTCACAAAGAGTATGGCATTAGAACTCGGGCTCAAAGATATCCGCGTCAATAGTGTCAAGTAAGCTCTGCTCCAGTTGTTATCCAGCCATCCATTGAGATTGTCTGTCCAGTCCAGGTGCCGTCCGAACCCAACCCAAGCCGAAGCGAGGCACAGGTGAAGCCGACAAATGCAGTGAACCCAAAGAAACCCCTTCTCCGGGACGGGTGGGTCAGCCCGAAGACGTCGCTCAGGCGGTCCTCTTCTTAGCTTCCGATGCCTCGGCTTTCATCAGCGGTGCACTTCTAGTTGTTGATGGCGGACGTGTGCCGATTGTCAATACAAAAGCCTAATTGCATGATCATGGTGAACTTGCATTTGGTGTATTGATCTATTCATTAGAAATCAATCAAATCTATTCATTAGACCATTTCTAGTCAATAATGATATTGAATTTATTGACCGGATTCATTACCATCATTACCAAGCTGATCGTTATATTTGGCAATTAAATTATTTATAGCAGTCATTCAGCAAAGGTGCGAAACATCACCTTGTTGCAATATGTTACAATTATAAAAACACGTATGTAATGTGCAACAGAAAAAATGCTCTGTCACAAGATTAAATTCATATTATTCCTGGTTATTTGTTCAATTTTGATGACCTTTCTTGAATTAATTTTGATTAATAAGGATTTTAATTATAAATTCGTGATAAATCAAAACGATCTTGGACCAAAATTGAGTGAAAGGGCGCTAGCTTATTTGAACTCATACTACCAAGCTCAAATGAAGCCAGTTAGCCAAGATCAAATGTTGGAAAATGCAGAACATAGCTCGAATATAGCGCTCAACTATTGGCATGAGTGGAATCGCCGGTTGTCGAAGATGGAGAACAACTGGTCCGACGATCGACTCAACACTTGTCGGTCAAAGCCACCGCCGATTGAGTCGATTCACTTCAATAACATCTATTGGCAGACAATAAGTCCGACCGAAGACCTCAATCTCTACTT
>JAQGBE010001427.1:0-11185 GCA_034698225.1 Scheloribates latipes | reverse complement strand
CCGGACCCGAAGAACACTCCACTTGTCATCTCGTGGCTCATCGCTCAGACCGTGACCACTGTCTCGGGTATCATCTCCTATCCCTTCGACACTGTGCGACGAAGAATGATGATGCAGTCGGGTCTGGCCAAGAATGAGCTAATGTATAAGAACACAATGCACTGCTGGAGCAAAATCGCGAAGACCGAGGGCGCGAATGCCTTCTTCAAGGGCGCGCTGTCCAACGTTTTCCGCGGTACTGGCGGTGCGTTCGTTCTGGTTCTGTACGACGAGATCAAGGCTCTGATAGTCTAATGGAATAGGATTTTGATATTATTTCCGAATTTCTATTCATAATTCCAATTAACAAAGTTTTTACTCAACACTTATTTATGTTATGAAATGACTCACTATTTTGATAACCAATCAAATAAAAGGTTTGAATTCCGACCACTTTGAGACCAAATGAATTCATGAATTCAATTACGTTTAGTCAAGAACTCAATTAAACACTAAATGCATTTTAAAATATCAATAAAAATAGAAAATTCAATTTTGAAAACGTTGTCTATTTGTTTATTTTAATGGAAATCAATTCTTTTTGGAATCAATTAGATTTGAGAGTGGCGTCAAAGAGCTGTTGTCTGACGACTGCCATTCCGCTTATCATGTCTTTGATCTGTTGTCTGTTGAGGACAACCGAAACCTTGTCTTTTTGGTCACTTATATCCAAATCTATGACACAATTGTTTGCTTCTGTTCTGCACTCGAAGTCCACCAGTGATGGCATCGGTTCTGTTGTAAATCGTTTGCCATTAGTTGAACAATAGTTTGGTTAAGTTGTGGCCAATACTTACGGACAGGTCTGCTCTGTTGGAGCCAATTGTCAGCGTTTTTGATAATCAATTTGATTAACAATTGTTTCAATTGTTTGGGAAATGTTTGCGGAAATAATTGGTTTAATGATTCGGACGTCAATTGATTGGCTTTCAGTGATATGTAACACAATTTCGACAGATTTATTATTAACTGCCGAATGAAGAAAATGATTAAATTTATAGCCGAATCGAGTACTGAATAAATACCTCGATTACATCTGAATCGTTGTCTGAGTCGAGCAGTTGTTTAGTTTGGTTTACCGACCACTGCGGGACAGATATGGGAATCGATTCCACGTCTATGTGTTTGTCCAGAATTGTCTGAATGTCTGATTCGGTTTTGGCCTTAAATGTGAAGAAATCAGATGAAATTGATTTCAATTGTCTTTTGGTGTCATAAGGTTTTGTCAAATAAGGTTACAAACTAGCGATGAGTGCACTGTTCTCACGAATATAGAACCAGAAAACCTTAATTTACACAAACCTTATGCTAATGAATGTTATGAGACCTTAGATGTCGATTGCAATGCAATGCAAACAATACTTACATTTGTCAGCAAAATAATTGAATCGAAGTCTACTTTTGATGCCATTATCGACTATGAAATCAACAAATATTATATAGATTTAACTTTAATTGTGTTTATTTTGTTTCAAATGCCAGGCAAACTGAGAGGCGTTTCAAACGATACTTATCCAGAAAGTTCGTCACAACCTCTAAACAGAAACTTTTTAATCTTGGTAGTCGAATAATTTGGCATGATTATACTTATTGTGCCAGGCTAACCATCGATTTCGCCTCTATGACCGCTATTTTATTTGTCACCGAAATCAATCAAAAGACAATAGTTTGGAAATAGTGGAAGAAGAAGACTAGAAGATGGATATCCTGGCCATTGGCAGAGAAAAATGTGAACCAATCGACACCACCAGAGACAGAGACAATGTGTGGTCAACTTTGTCCAATCTATCGTCAATTGACCACAACTGGTGCCTCACTGTATACCAAACACCAGATTTCGATTAATAAATGTAAAGTTAAAATCTAGTTCAGATACCTATTTTTCAAATTGTTGTGGTCGATCTGAAAATTAGTGACTTCAATAAATTATTTTAGCAAGCTCAAAATTAGCAACAATCTTGAAACAGAAAATTTTAAAAAAAAATCCCAATTGGAATCACAAAGAAAACCAATCGGCGTCTCCTCTGACCTTTCGATGTCCGACAAACGCATCCAAAAGGAAAAAGACTCCGTTCATAGTGTTGATGAGGCGAAGAATACAAGGAGTCGTCGTGGATCTGATGTCGAGGCTTCTTATGCCGATTCTTTGTTAGATATGGCCAGATATCAGCAAAGACTAAATCGAAGAAAGCTCGCCAGACACGAACAACCTGTTCCTCAAACCAAATCCGGAAACAAAGACCAAGACCGAAAAAGATCGCCGCCTCATACTTCTTTCGCGCCTTATGCCGATCCTTTATTAGGTATGCCTAGATATCAACAAAGACTGGATCGAAAAAGGCTCGCCAGACGCGAACAACCTTCGATCAGAGATGCGAGTCATGGATCTGAGCCGAACTGGACAGAGAGGTCGGTCTCGTCAGAGCGTGAAGAGTCGAGGAGTGGCAGATCAAGTGAAGGCAGTTTCGGACAAGAAGAGGTGTCAATAGGCGCCCAAGATATTGTACCGCGAAGTATTGATTCACCATCGAAGTCTGAAACTAACCTTGATGATCATAGCTATATCTCGAATGTTGAGGACTTGATATTTAAACAATTGGAAGAGTCTTTGAAGAAGTATGTCGATCGTAGTGATGACCGATTGCAACAAACAACGAGTCCAATCACCTCTCGTCGTGGATCTGTTATCGAGGCTTCTTATGCCGAACCTTTATTAGGTATGCCTAGATATCAGCAAAGACTAGATCGAGGAAAGCTCGTCAGACACGAACAACCTATTCCTGAAACCAAATCCGGAAACAAAGACCAAGACCGAAAAAGATCACCGGCTCATGCTTCTTTCGCACCTGATGCCGACCCTTTATTAGGTATGCCTAGATATCAACAAAGACTAGATCGAAAAAGGCTCGCCAGACACGAACAACCTACTACTCAAACCAAATCCAAAGACAAGGCTCAAGATCAAGCAACACAAGGTGTTGACCATGGATCTAAGCAACACTGGACTGGAAGGTGGGAATCCAGAAAAATGGTGAGCACGAGGGATAAATTGTCACTGAAGAGACGTCCTATTCCTCAAACCAAATCTGGAAATAAAGCCGAAGACTACCGCAGATATGAGGAACTGATGTCACAGTTTCATTCTGAGAGGCCCAGAGCGTCAAAGCGCAAGCAATTCGGTTTTTTGGACCTTGATGGCCCTCAGCTTCACAGAATACAAGACCGAAAAAGATCGCGGGCTCATTCTTCTTTCGCACCTTTATTGGGTATGCCTAGATATCAACAAAGACTGGATCGAAAAAGGCTCGCCAGACGAGAACAACCTTTGATCAGAGATGCGAGTCATGGATCTGAGCCGAACTGGACTGAGAGGTCGGTCTCGTCAGAGCGTAAAGAGTCGAGGAGTGGCAGATCAAGTGAAAGCCTTTCTTCATCAGAAGCAGATGTCAACAGTGATAATGACAGTTTCGGACAGTTTGATGAGATGCCAGAGGACTGGTTTGATTCAACGCAACCAGAGACTAGGCCTTGTCCACTATCAAGCGAAGAACTAGACTCACTTCAGAATCTGCCGCAACCACTTCCACCTGAAGTAAGCGATCTGATTGGTCCCGCTATCTCTTCTTGTGATACATCGTCTCGTTTCCAGTTGTCAAACGTTCGAGATTGGACTTTTCTGGGCGAGGGCCATTTCGGCCAAGTATATAGCATTGTGGCCGACCAGCAGAGCAGTGGAAGTGTCGATTTGGCGGTCAGGTATATCCCCATCGATGCCAAAGTGTGGCAGATGGCCAAAGATCGCCGGGACAGCACTATCGAGAGATTATTCCACGAAATGATTGTTCGGAAAGTTGTCAACAGACACGAACACATCGTTCAGATTGAAGAGTTCGTTATCATTCCAGGGCCGGCGTCGGGAGACGTCGTTACTCGGGTGCCGACCTGTGGTCTAATCTTTATGGAGTTATGCGACGGTAGTCTTGAGGGTCTGCTCGACTCACTCGAGAGTCAAAATCAAGTGATGTCTGAGAGGGTGTGCAAGGTTTGGGTCAGACATATTGGAGAAGCGCTTCGATTTCTGCACCAACTGTTAATCACCGAAATTCGAGGTACTTTCTGGGACATTCACGCCACAAATATACTCTACATTCGGGCCGAAGCCGATGGCGGCCGACCGCTCACCCAAGAGGTGATGTCTAGAATGACATTCAAGTTGACTGACTTAGGCTTTGCGAAGCTTTACGACGAGAACGACTTCGTGTTCTCCGCGTTGGCATTTTTTGAAGGAGTTGCCCTGGCCAACTTACTCCATCGCACTTTGCACGGCGAGGAAATTCATTGGGATGGCCAGGCTTGTGCTCAGTGTCCGGCCAGTCCTCTTCTCATGGATATGTTGCAACAGCTGGTGGCGAATGACCAACCGTTTGATGAACTATTAGAACACCAGTGGTTTCAGAGCTAGTTATCATCAACTGAGCTCAGCGTATCACCTTGATTAAATTAGATAATCAAGGGAAATCACAATCTTAGTTGATCTTGTAGGAATCGATTTTCATTCTATGAAAAATAATGTGCGACATTAAATAAAATGCAGGGTTGGTTTGATAGCTTGATCTGATATATCGATCTTTGATTTGTTTAAAAGTGACAATCGTCTTTAGATTTTTAAACAATTGACTTTTAATAAGTTAGCCAAGATAGATTCAGGAAAAAGGCTCTGAAACACATGGAGCCGAACGATGACCAGTGGCTGTATTACCGTTCGGCCAGAAAACCAGAACAAAGAGCACTTATCGATGAGCCGAACACTTATTTGTCTCAGATTTACAATCCATTCGATGAGTTGAATGAAGACAATGTGGACGCAGAAGAATTCCAACAACCAATTGATTTGCCATTGCGTGCCAACAGATACCCAGTCCGTCAACAATATTCTCCTCTCTACTCAGTGCCGCAGACCTGGAATTATTATCCTTATGGCAGTGTTGACCTAAATAGGAGAAGAGAGTCCAGACTAAGAAGGAGAAGAAGAAATAGAACACCGAGGTATGTCAACGAAGCACATTCCACACAAAGCTATCGGCCCTCTATGCCTGTCCAGCAATACCCAACCCGTTCGGAATCGAATGGATTTCGAAGACAGGGAATCGTCAAAGAATTCGCAGACTTTTATCGCGATCCAGAGAAACGAGAGCTCAGAGGGAATGCATTGGAGGATAGACTCGAGAAGTCAGGCGTCAGAGCTCACAGATTCCCGTACGGAAGCCGTTGGGATAGGGATCCCGACTCTTGGGATGACGTGTTTCAGGAATTCACCAGACGCAAGGAGATGCCAGTGCAAGGCCCGCCCAATTGGAAAGATATATGGCACCAAGATCATCATTTTGGCAAGGTCACCCAGGCAGACATTCCCTTGCAGATGAAATGGCTTCAAGAGAATACCAGTTCAGACATCCCTAAAGATCAGCGAATATCCAAATTGACAGACATTCAGTTGCAAGAGCTCTTAGGACGGGGCGGGGCTTCGGAAGTGTGGAAAGTGAGTGTCAAGAAAGAAGGGATTAGAGGCAGAGTGGAGATGGCGTGCAAACTGATCAATGTGCTGCGGCGAAACGACCCGGACAATTTCAACTACCAAGAGATGTATGCGCTCAGGTTTGTCAGTCACCCGCACATCGTCACAGTGGAGGACATTATCTGTATTCCCCACCAGCAGACAGGATATCCCTTCGCAAATATCCTCCTATTCACGGAGCTGTGCGGTGGCCACTTGGAAATGATCAAGAGCTTATATGGCTACGACAGGGGCCAAACAATGTCCGAAAGTGCGGCCAAACATTGGTTCCGTCAAATAGGTTCGGCTCTTCTTTACCTGCACAGCGAATACGACAGTCGTGAGGGCGGACTGGATATGGCTCACGGAGATGTGCATGCTAACAACATTTTTCACAGCGAAAAACTAGTGGAACGAGTGAGTGATGAGGCAATTGTGAAACTGACATTCAAACTAGGTGACTTTGGGGATGCCATCGGGAGCAGGAGAACGCGTTTCGGGCACACGAGAGGAGACAGAAAAGACAAAGACAAGACTAAACGAGAGGACGTGGCGTCGTTGGTCGAGGAGTTGGCTCAGTGTTTGCGTATACCAGAGCAACTAGGTGATTTGGAAGAGAAGGCCAAGACAACTCAATTATCGATTAAAGTATTGAATCTTGTCAATTGGGTGCGAACCTCGGACAGGACAAGGAATATCAAAAGTGTGATGACTCACACCTGGCTTAGAGACTGAAGACTGAAGTGGTGCTCAAAAAGGTGTCAAACGATGCCAAACATTATCAGGGAATCGACGGAGCGATTAAAACATTATATGGATAATTTTGAGCCATTAGTTGATCTGTACCTGTTTAGAATGATAAATTCTTTGCAAACATGATAAACGACAATCTATTCAATGATCAATGATTGTTATTTATAGTTGCAAGTTTATTTACAACAATCCATTGAGTATTCGGATTTAGGGAATCGGTCGCAAGACATGGATCCAAATCGGCAAGAGATGCAAGAATACCTCCGATGGCAAAAGGAGAAGAAGGAGGATCGTCAACCATTTCGTTCAATGTCTGTCCGACAATATCCATTTCGGGAGCAGAAAGGACTCCGAATGCAAGGACAGGTCAAAGAAGTTTGCGGACTTTTACCGCGACGAAGACAAACGAGAGCTCAGAGGGAATGAATTGCAAAATAGACTCAAAAGTAAAGAATATAAAGGGACCAGAGCTCAAACGTATCCCTATGGAAGAGGTTGGGATATCGATCCCGACAGTTGGGATGGAAAGCAGGGCACATTCAAAAAATTCTTGCCAGTATCAGGGTCCGCCCAATTGGAATGATATCTGGTATGAAGAAGGACATTTTGGCAGAGATGACAAGGTGGCCGTTGCTGAAGGTGAACCAATGACAGCCAAACAGATGGCATGGCTTCAGAAGAATGCCAATTCGGAGATTCCTCAACAAAACCGTCTGTCAAAGGTGACTGACATCGACTTCGTTGAAGTTGTCGGAAAAGGAATGTCTTCTTTGGTTTGGATGGTGAAGGTCAAGAAGGATGGGGTGGAAAACAAGGTGAATATGGCGTGCAAAGTGGTCAATGTGTGCAACGCAGCTGAATACAAATTTGACGGTAAGCTAGATTTCGACAAGTACAGTTACAAAGAAATTTATGCACTCAGGTATGTCAGTCACCCACACATTGTCACTGTGGAGGACGTCATCTGCATTCCAGACCAGCGAACCGGATATCCCTACTCTAGAGTACTTATATTCTTGGAGTTTATGCCCGGAAGTCTGTCGACCATCAAAAAGAAGCATTACGGCAGAGGAGGAAAGAGTGCGCCGAAACAGTTGCCCGAACTTGTGGCCCGACAGTGGTTCAAACAAATTGCCGGAGCACTCAATTACTTGCACAGCGAATCAGAGTTAGGAGGACTGGACATGGCTCACGGAGATGTGCACGATGAAAACATTATGTTCGTTGAAACACTCCAGAAACCAGTGACTACACTGCAACTGAAGGGTCTGACCTGGAAACTAGGTGATTTCAGTGAAGCGGTTGTGTCCGAGGAATTTCAAGTGATGACCAAAAAGGAAAACAAGAATGAAAAGAAAAGAGAAGACATCGATAGACTGATGGGACTGATGGCAGAGCTGACCAATTGCTTGCTCTTCAAGGAAGACACCTCTGAATTGGTGACAATCAATCAATTCAAAGAGTTGGCCGACAAACACAAACTCACTTACAATGTGGTCCATCTGCTCGAGGTTATGAAAGAGGACGAACGACTGGGCATCAGGGATATCATACAACATCAGTGGCTCAATGACGAGCTCTTCGACAAATATACTCCAGAGAATGAAGACGAGCCTCTCTGTGGAGCTTAGGGTCTGATGCGGACGTGTGCCGCACAAACAAGCCTTCCAATTAGCACCTGATTAATAATTAATTATTCATTTGAGGCAATTATTCGAATTTTATTTATCAATCAAACGATAGATTATTTACTATTATCATCCAAATTGGTTGAGCATTAATCTAACCTGCCCCCCCCCCCAGCTAAATCAAGTCAACAGCACCTGAACAAATTATTCTTGGACCTGGATGAAATTTCGACCAGATGAAAACCTTAATACCTGGACAATCCGGGCCAGACATGAACATCTGACAGCCCTAACCCTGGTATTAAAATAAACGATGGATATAAAGATCATAACTCTATTGCTTGCAATTTATTCAAGTTTTCCAAAATGATTTAAAAATGCATCACTGATTGGCAATTAAAGGGATCGAAATGGAAATTTGAATTTTCAAACATTTGATTGAATTCAAATTATTGAAAAAACAATAATAATTAGACATTTTAAACAACAATCCATTCAAAGAGTCGTCGGATTCAAAGTACAGATTAGAAGATATGGATCCAAATCGGCAGCGAAGGCGAGAATACCGCCGATGGCAGAAGAAAAAGGAGAAGGATCGTGGAGAAGGACCATTTCCTTCAATGCCTGTCCAACAATATCCGTTTCGGCCGCAGAAAGGATTCCGACGGCAAGGAGTGGTCAAAGGGTTTGCAGACTTTTACCGCGACGAAGACAAACGATACCTCAAAGGGAATGCATTGCAAAATAGACTCAAAAATAAAGAATATAAAGGAACCAGAGCTCAAAAATTTCCTTATGGTAGTCGTTGGGATATCGATCCCGACACTTGGCATGAAGAGCTGGGCACATTCAGAGGGAACAAGAAGGTGTTGCCAGTTCAGGGTCCGCCACATTGGACAGACATCTGGTATGAGAAAGAACATTTCGGTACAGATGCCAAACAAGTTGTTGCCAATGATAAGTCGATGTCAGACAAGCACCTGAAGTGGCTTAAAAAGAAGACCAGCTCGAAAATCCCTAGAGAGGAGCGAATATCCCACTTGTCAGACATCAAATTCCGAGGGCATATTGGCGGTGGAAACAGTGGGGAAGTGTGGAGAGTGAAGGCTAGGAAGGCAGGAATTAAGGATGAATTGGAACTGGCATGCAAAGTGACCGGACAGACATACATCAGACATCCTCCAGACCCCGACGACCCTGCAGAAGAAGAAGAAGAGGACGACGACCAGGTTTGGGCCAACTATCAAGAGATGTATGCGTTGACGCGTCTCAGTCACCCACACATTGTCAAAGTGGAAGACATTATTTGCATTCCAGACCAGCGAACGGGTTATCCCTTCTCAAGAATCCTTATATTCATGGAGTTATGCGGCGGAACACTGCAGGACATTGAGCGGCACTATCGCTATCCCGAGAGAATGTCCGAAATGGCGGCCAAACATTGGTTCAGACAAATCGCTAGCGCTTTGGAATACTTGCACAATCATAATGGTCCCGATATGGCTCACGGAGATGTGAAACACGCCAACATTTTCCATCTTGAAAAATTGTCCGAACAGTTCAATAGTTATGCGATTATGAAGCTAACTTTCAAACTAGGTGATTTTGGGGATGCGATTATCGACAAGCAAAGGCGACACAACAAAAGAATGAAGAAGTTGGGGGACGAGTGGGTGTTGGGCGACCAAGGGAGCAAGCACATGTATAAATGTGGTGACGTTAAAGATCTGGCCGAACACTTGCGGATGTCTTTGCGGATCCCTACGCCCCTGCCGGCCAACTTGGCTGATCTGGCCAACCAACTCAATCTATCGGTTGAAGTGCTGGAACTCGTCAAAAAAGTCTATGAATCGAAACACATTGTCATCAGAAAAGTGTTGCGACATCGATGGCTCGCGAGTTCTTCAGATACTACTCATTGCCGACCGTCGCCAGCGTCAGTTCCAATTTCGCAGACATTCAAACGGTCTGAAGATGTAATTCAATATCCAAGAAACGTGTCATATCCGGGACAGACAGTCGACGACAGATTCCGAAAGTTTTACCGTTTGGAAAGCAACGACTCTGACATTGAATTCCCGTTCGGAAGTCTTTCAGACTTGAATTGGAACGAACCGAACGATACTTTCGGCCAACGCCAAGATCGTGCACTCTTTGGACCACCCAATTGATCTGATATCTGGCACTTACCACAACACTATGGCACAGATTATCTAGAATACTTTGATGATTGGAAGCAGCCAGTTTCGAGCAAGCAACTGAAGTGGTTGGATGAACAGGTCAATGCCAACAAAAGCAAAGACGAAAGGATATCGAAAATATCGAGCATTACATTCTTGGAGCGCTTCGGAAAAGGAGTGCACAGCAAGGTATGGTTGGTCGAGGCCACCAATGAGCAAGGTGCTCGAGTTCAGATGGCATGCAAAGTGCTCAATGAACAACAGAAGAGCGACTTGTTTGCGCTCAGGTATGTAAAACACGAGTACATCGTCAAAGTGGAAGACATTATATGCATTCCAGACCAACAAACAGGATATCCCTTCTCGAGAGTCTTGGTATTCATGGAGTTGTGCGACGGAACTCTGAAAGACTTGATGAACAAGTTCTATTTCGACACGACAATGCCAGAACAAGCCGGCAAACACTGGCTCAAGCAAATCGCTGCAGCAGTCGATTACCTGCACAACGAATTGAACATGGTGCAAAGGGACATGAACTTGGGCAACATCTTCTACCTGGGACAGTTGGACGAGGTGATCAACACTCAAATAATACTGAATCTGACCTTCAAACTAGCAGACTTTGGCAGATCGTATCAATTCATCAATGCTCAAGTGGACAACTATGCATATGATGCGGACTTCTACAAGAAAGAAGAAGTGCGCGAACTTGGCTCAGCTCTGGCCGACACCATTATGGGCTTCGCCACATTCAATGTGTTTCAGGTCAATCAGGAATCGGCAGACAAGTACGGCGTGTCAATGGAAGCACTGGATCTAATGGGCAAAATGAGAGACAATACAGTTGATATCCGGGGCGTTTTGTCTCATGCCTGGGTCACTGGACAGTGAACAGAGTGAATGTGAAACAAAGTGAAACTACAATTGTGAGCAAAAGTAATTTGCGTTTTGTTGAATCAGCTTAATTTTGATCTAGATCAATAGTTGCAATCTTTTACTAACCTTTAGTCAATTCATTTGATTGTTTATAT
>JAQGBE010001426.1:0-11187 GCA_034698225.1 Scheloribates latipes | reverse complement strand
CGTCCCGATAGAGCGAATCGGGGCACAGGTCGGAGCACCGGATCACCGGTCAGTCCGCGGTTGGAACTCTCGTCTCGAGTGTCAGACCACTGCTCACATGAACCGGCGATGAGAGTGATATCAGAGTGTAGTCAACGCGCGAAACAATTGTTAGGTATTGTAAGTCGGATTCAAAATCAGTATCGGAACCGATCTTCAGACCGAAGTGTTATGGACGAGAACCCGGGAACCGCAGCTGCCACGGGCGGGCCGACCGGTCTGCAGAAGCCTAAAGAGAGATCTCAGGCCAGACCCGGATCATACAGTGATGAAGTGAAGCGCAGACGTCGGTCGCGAGGAATGAAGAAAAGTTGGAAAACCCGACGATCGCGGAGTTTAATGAGCACTCAGACGGCGATCATCGGTCTGGTTGTGGTCGGAATCCTTTTGATCGGATGGCATCAAAACAACTCTTCGCCGAAGTGACAGACAATAGCGACAGACTTGCGATTCAGACCAAACTCTGGCTTTGGATTGGATTTCTCTCAAATCAAAGCGAATAAAAAATTGATTTCATAGACAAACCGAACGTTCAATTAACTAATTATAGACTTTCCGATCTAATTAGTCGATTCCGAGTAATACCAATCAATAGTATTCAACTTAGGGTTAACAAGGGTAGTCGTATTGAAGTAATACAATTGCTGCGTTTGGTCTGACTGAGCATATGATTGACTCGATTAACTAGAATATTGACGAGATGTTAATGTCGTACAATCAATGAGTGTTCTGTTGTTTGACGTCATATAACTGGCTGACAATCAGTGGTCAATTACTTTATCTGATTATCAAGGTCAGGTCAGGTTAGGTCAGACTAGTTGCGCACTTGTCTTATGATGTTTCTAACGATCATCAAAATTCTGTTATTCTGTGTGTGATTATCAATCAGAGTCGAGTCAGTCGGAGATTTTGATAGAAAAATGATTTTAATTCAATATATCATTACATTTAAAATATAAATCCAATCAATAGTTTGCATAAAACAATATTCAATAACAGATCCAATAGTTTTGTACTAAAAAGGATTTCAGGGGAAGACTCGAGTGATTACAATGTCTTCACCACTGATCCGATACCCAGAGATCGCACTTCTCTTTGGGATTCATCGCACAGTCTTCGGGACAATTGAATGCTTTGGAGAATTGTCTAGAATTGGCCAAAACTGAAATATAGAGCCACCAATTAGTCTGATCAGTTGATCCAATCTTCATGTATCTGTGTCTGCAGTGCCTGACCTCCATTAGCTCTATACCTTCCAGGGCTGTGGTCGTCGTGGAGACTCTTGCGGTGTCCCTCATCGCTAACCACTTCACACCAGATCTGTGCGTATTGTATGAAAAATAATTGTGCGCTACTATAGTTGGAAAGTCCGGGCAATTGCACGAAATGGTCGCGACTGTCGAGTTTGAATGCCGTGAATGACTGCTGGAGTGCCGCGAAGTCGCATATATTCTCCTCCAGAGTGTGATTGCCGTTCAGCTGTCAGTCAATCAGTTCACCGATCGTTCAATTGTACTCTCGTTTGCTTTATTAGGCATACAATAACATCTAAAACTAAATTGTCTTCACTTACGTATTCATCTGTAGTTTCGATCAAATATTGGGAATATTGGTTCGCAAAACAATTGGCCTTTTCTTTGAAAGCTTTGGTCGCATCAGATGTCCACCAATTGGTTCCGTTCGGGTATTTCATGAACTTTCGAGAGTCACTGCCCATCGAGTGTGCGATCTCGTGGCCGATCACAATGCCCACTGTCGACAAATCCAAATACCTCGGTCGCTCCCAACTGAACAAAGGGAAACGAAGAATTCCGGGCGGCATAACTGCATCAATGGCAAATGAACTTGTTGTTAATCAAGCGATACCAATGAATATTAAGGCAAATCTCACTTATATTGTTGTTTATGGGGTCGTAATAAGCGTTGGCGACGAGCGGCTGAATAATCCATTCCTCTTCCGGATCAGCCAAACGACTCAATTTGGCCAATTCGAGCATAACCTGGTGTTTGGCCACTTTGAAGATGTTTGCGATGAGCACATCATCCGAGTCGATGTCCAGCTTCTCGTAGAGTGCGTCCACTTGTGTGGCGTTCAAAAGCATTTTCGGTACCCCTATCTTACTCTTGATTGAATTGACCCGTTCTTTGAAGTTATTCTTTAGTTCTTGCGAATCGATCCACAATTGGGAATCAATTATGGAATTGAAGGCAACTTTCATCTGATCGATGAGTTTATTGATTTGCGCGACCATTGCATCCAAAGAACCGCTTTTATGGTTGAGGTAGAGCGCGATCGACGGCACGTCCAGACCCTCACTGACCACGTGAACGCATTCCTTCCAACGCGACAGAAATATCCGCGAAGAGCCGTTCGGGTCAGTCGTCTCGACCGACACTTCCGGAACTTTGGTTCTGAATTCGGAATACAGTCGTCTGAACTGAGGCCCTAAGTAAGGCAAATATCTGGCGATGAATGTCCAGCAGAGATAGTTATCGATCGTTGTCACCGAATAGCTGTCAATAAGTTTCATCAATTCATTCAAATAGTCTTTGCTATTAATGAGAATCTCATTTGTCTCCACTCCGGACGCACCCAATAAAAGGCTAAACAATTTCTTCCAATTAATTGATTTAAACGATTGTTGCAACTCTTCTATCGACAGCTTGGAGAACATGTTGTGTGCATTCGAGCCATTGCTCAGCGAGTTATTCGTCTCATTGTCTATCAGTAACTCTTCCACATTCTCCAAGTTAATCGAGTAATTAGAGTCGTTCATCACTTCTTTAGTGATCTTCAATGTGGAGGAAATGACATTAATAACAAACAAATTACGGACACAGAGACAGACCTTCGAGAGGTCGGACTCCAAGCGAATCATTTCCATAATCTCATCGGTAAGTGATTTGGAATCGATTTGCGATCGATTATCACTATATTTGCTGACAATGTCCGCCACTTCTCTCTGCAGTTCGATATACGATCGGATTTCTTCGGTTACTTCGAAACGATTGTCAGAGTTAAGCAAATAATTGGGTTCCAAGAAAGTGGACCCGGAGAACAACTGGTGATATACAAGAACAAATATAGGCTATAAATAAGCAAACAGTAGATTCCTTGATAAGCCTTACATGTATTGCATAATTGCCGGACTTGTTTGACTGTTCGGGTTCAATGTACAACTGGAAGAATGGCTTCACCTGATACTGCATCAACGACGACAACCGATACTCGAGATCATATTCGCGACTCTCATCGATCTGACCTCTGATTAGAGGCCATTGACCTCCGATTTGCTCGAACAGAGTTATCAGAGCTGTCATTGATTTGTTGTGATTATTAGAATTCGTTTCATTCATACACGAGTTGTATAAGAGTTTGATTTGTTGAACCGCTTTCGTGTCGTTGTCTCCGATCTCTATCTCCAAATAGCTCTTCATTTCGAGGTAGATCTCGTCCTGAATCATCTGCAGCAGGTTCTTCATGTAGTGGTCGTCTGGCACTGGATTATTACGGGCGAAGTTTCCGCACGAAAACTGGTAGAAGTCTTTGCACGGGTCGACCGCCGGGTCAATGCGGTCCAGAATGTTGGCCGAAACGCGGACGCACTCACGGCTCAGACATATCGTTGGGCTCTTCGCTTCTTTTTTGCTGATTATACCACCAAGGTCGTCTTCTAGTATTACTGGCGTTTATATTAATGTAATGTCAGTTAATATTATCAATAATTCGATGGAATTTTTTCTAACTTTTAACCAGAATCCTTTTACTGAAAAACTTGCCCAAACATCACCTAGCTCACTCTTTTCGACATAATAGCTACCACTTTATCATTAGCCAGACTTTTCTAATCTCTAGTAATGCCACAAATATAACGCGTAAAAGAGGTGATTCGACTTACAGAATATGAAAGTGAATATAACCAAGATCAATAGCGCCAATAAAACAAATATGACGCAGAGATAACACTTTTCAGCGGCGGTCTGATTGCGCCAACACCTGAAACATCAAACCATTAGACAATTAGCTCAGTTTGCAAACCAGTGTCCAATACCTGAGACATCCGCCGTCCGATCTGTTGTCGGCACTCCAGTTGTTGTGTTGGCCACTCTTGGCGTCGGCCGTGAGTTGGGTCGAGCTCTTCATCACTCCATTGTGGTTAACAGGTTTTGGAGCATACCTTCGGTCTATCGGTTTCTGCATTTATTTCAATACTCGCTGCAGAAACGCATGTGTTGTGAGCCAACAGGGAATGGCAATGTTGATCATGGTCAATTTGCCACTCGCTTTTATAGTGGATATTCAGTAATTGGCAGCGATTTGAGGACAAAAATCATTTAATTGCAAAAGTGAGTCAATGCGCATGACTTTTGGATGCGGTTCTCGGTCTGCATCTGATGAGTGATGCGGAGAGATATTGATCTCTTGGCACTCGAGCGAGGTCTGGATGCTCGACATCACCAGGCAATACATCGATTTCCAGAATCTTCTTGTAAGTGCCTTCTTGTTTGGCAGTGAAAATAAAGCCTTCTTTAGCTGTTACCTGAACTGACATTCTCTCAACAGTTTGCACATTCATTGATAGTCTGTTTTCGTAGCTATCATTCACTTGTATTCCAGTGAAATCATCTGAAATTGAAATTCCAGTAAAATTACGCAATCCGTTGGCATTTCTTTACAGACTGTGAGACTCAGCCATGCCATACATGTATTGCCATATTGCCATTCGTAGAGTTCAATGTGACACTCTTTAGGATTTAAATAGAATTTCTTGGTAAATTGGTAGTGAGTAGTGAGTAGTACATCGTTGGCAACTGGTCTCTAACAGCAGTTGATTCAAATCAAGTTCACAGAAAATTCTGAATAAAAAATATTTGATTTTATTCTCGAAAAAATACGAATTAATTTATAAAAATATATTTTGATATAAATTATTACAACTGTTATCTCAAAAATAGTAAATCAATTATAATATTATATAATTTATAAGTCATTAATGAGTCGAAAGATGTGATAATTGATGAGAAATATACAGAAATGAGAAGACAATTGATCCGATTGTTCAACAGTTGAGTTATTGAACTGAAGTCTGATTTAACTTTGAGTTATGATAAATAGTAAGTAATGTTAAGGCAGTTGTGGTTAGCAATGGTCGGCAATGGTCCGCAATGGTCAGCACCGGGCAGTGATTCACCCTTCAAGTGATTGGTTGAGGCAGTTATGGCCAAAAGGGATATGTCTTCGAATTTTTGGCACAAGAGCTGAGTTCGGAGTTCGGGTTCGGAGTAATTAAATAGTTTTAAATATAATTGCATTCATTTAGGTTTACGGAAGTATCGAAGTACGAGATAACCCATCACTCGGAAGGTCACCAAAAATAGTATCAATACTAAAGTGTTGAGCCATATGGGGAACGGTTCGTATCCCTCGTTCATTGTGTCCAAGTGGAGGGACAGCTCCGAGAATGGAACGGTTGCCACGGTTTGCATGCCATCATCAGTCGCGTTGTCGGCTTTGCACGATGTGAACCGAGACATTTTGATTGAACATCTGAAGAGGGATGCAAAGCAAATCACATGTTAGACAACTTAGCGGACATTCGGGGCATCACTACTACTCACTCGATCGGCGGTCCGTTGAAGAACTCGACGCTTTGCATATTCAAGAAGGCGTAGTATACCATTGAGCAGTAGCGCATCCACGACAACCACTCGGGCATTGTGGCCGAGTAGTAGCCGGCGAAGAGCATTGTCGACAGCGAGTAGAGCGCCGACAATGTGACGGACACTTCGAGGTCATTACAGGCGGCGCCGATGAAGAGTCCAACACTTTGAGCGCATATTGTGGAGAGAATGAGGAACAGCCACAGAGACAGGAATGTGGATGTGTTGGAACAGCCCATCATTGGATATGATATTACGAAGAATACTGACGGCAACGTTATTGTTAAAGGAAGTTCGCCGATCATCTTGGCCAAATAGTATGACGACAGACGATAAGCTCCTGACGACCGTTCTTTGTTTATCACTTCTTTTTCAGATGGAAATGATATGAGAGCTCCGAAGAGCGCGAAGAGCATCCAATATGTTGTGGCTGTCGGCCAATCAGACATTGAGACAATTGCTAGCATTGTGTTTGAAATTGACATCAGAATGTCAGTACTCACTGAAGAACATCCATCCTCTGATATCGTTGAGTGTGTCCTCCCGTCTGACCACTTGGAACCATATAAGTCCGGCCACGACCGCCAACGCTATGGTTTGAATCCAATTGAGTTTAGAAAGCATTCGATTGCGCGCCTCCAAGAAGTTTCTTTTGGTCAGTACTGATAGTTGAGTCCAGAAGCTCGTCGGCCACTTCTGGTCACTCGGCTTTGAGTGAAGATTAGTGCAAATCTCGTCACTATATGAACAGTTGGACGAGAAGGTAGAGGTCGAGCAGCGGTCGGTCTCAGACCAGGACGAGCGGCCCGAGTCGTAATCGATGACCACTTTGTCGTAGACTCTGTGCAAACCCTTGTCGTCGTCGATGTCGACACGAATTTCCATCGATTTTATATTGGATTCGTTGTCCAGTAATTCGATGGAAGAGAATGTCGGCGAACAAGAAGTGTGCTCTTCGGGGTAGGAACTGTCTGTCACAATGTGTTCTTCCGGGTCTTCTGAGGTGTCTTCGGGAGACTTTGGTAGTGCTTTCGCTGCGTTAATGATATTTTCCTGCGACGATTTGCTCTTGACCTTCTCCAATACGAAGTCAGCAGGGTTATAGTGAGGGCTGATCTCGAGGCCTACGCTACTGAAGAAGGGAACCACTCCAGTGATGCCCCCGAAATAGGCTAAACGGCCGCAACAAAGAAGTAGCAGCTTATCAAACATATAGAACATCTGTGACGACGGCTGGTGAACAGTGGCCACAATTGTCTTCTTCTCTTTGACCGCATAGTTCTTCAATGTTTGCATCAGACTGTGAGCAGTGCTCGAGTCTAAGCCCGAAGTCGGCTCCTATTGCGGCACAGATCAGATCAGATGATTAAACCTTTGGATCGTTTTGATCGAAATAGTAGTGAAGACTCACATCAATGAGCAGAATATTGGGATTAGTGAGGAGTTCGCAGGCGATGTTCGCCCTCTTCTTCTCGCCTCCCGACAGACCTCTCTTCATCATATCGCCGATGACTATCAAACGAGCCATTTATTAGATCAAACTCCGAAGATGACTATAATCAAGGTCTTACTGGTGTCCTGACAGTGCCTGAGGTCGAGAATGTCTACGATTCTCTGAACGTGACTGATCTTCTCCTTATAGCTCATCGCGTCTGGCAGTCTGAGCTGAGCCGTGTACTAGAAGGGCAATCGAATGTCAGCTAGGTTAGCTAGGTTAGCTAGGTTAGCTAGGTCAGGCATGGCAGGCATGGCAGGTATGTCGCTCGCTCTCTACCTGCGGGCGCAGTGGCTCGCATCACGCTTTCATGATCGAGAAGAGTTTGCAATTTATTCTGATTTATTAGATCGAATGTTTCAAAAGAAATTCAAATGTCGTTAATTCGCTACAATTTGCTACTAATTATCATTTATATAGAATCAAATCCTATGACTCATAGCGACCAACATATGGATCAACACATCGATCACGTCTGATGAGGTAAACCCCAACTGTTAGTGTCGTCCGACTAACTGGCAAACACCTGAATCTACTAAATAAATCTACTAAACTTGCTGTAACTCCTCTAACTTGGTCACGATTGGCAGTTAGACCGATCTGACATTCAATCACTGAACTTGTAATATATAACTTGGAATATACTGGTTCTCATTCTCAATAAGTATAATCCCTTATCTCAAACATCGGGTTTAAAATAATTTTATTGCCGAACAGTTTTCACTTTTACTCAATAATTACTTTTTGCATAACTTCTTATGAAATTCTTATGAAAGTCTGAGAGCCAGACTCGAAACGGGGTCACAGTTTTGTGGCTCTGATTGGGAACAAAACATTTTAAGTGATTTGGTTCGCAGTGAAACTCATTTCGCAATCGACAGAGCATTTTGCTTAAGAGAACACACTTTTCTGCATAACATATCGTAATCGCGAGAGTCAGGCAAAGCGTTGATGCAATTGATTGCAAGACATTTCATGGATAGCACTCACGGTTAGGGTCTGTCGTAACGTAAGACTCGGGAAGAATATGTCCTGTTGTAAGACGTAACAGATCTTTCGCCGCAACTGCTTATTGATTGCCTCTCCGTTCAGAGTAATGCAACCGAACGAAGGCTTGAGTCGACCACTCAGAGCGCTCAGGAGTGTAGTCTTGCCACTGCCCGACGGGCCCATCACTGCCAACACCTGTCCCGGTCGTGCATAGCCCGAGATCTCCGACAGGATTTGTCGCTTTTGGAGTGGTTTTGCTTTCGATGACTTGGTTTCGATAGAAACTGATATGTTTTGAAACACTAGTTCTACGGGTCGTTGGTTTTGATTGTTATTATTATTGTGGTTATTAGCTTGGTTATGGTGATGGGCTTGGTGGTGAGCTGGGTGGTGATGGCTTTGATGCGAATGACTATGAGTGTGGTGATGTTGGTGATGATGGTGGTGCTGCTGGTGGTGGTGGTCAGGGCTGTGCTCGTGGTCGGGATGGCAAGTGTCGTGGTCGTGGTGGCCGAGACTGTGCGCGTTGTGGTCGACCATCGCTTCCTCTTCTGGAATTTGCTTCATTGGCAAACTTGTGCGCGGACTGAGTGGCGAACACTTGGTTCAGATGTTTGTCGATCTGAACGAAAATCAGAGTCTTTTAGAGTCTTGGTCTGAGTCGTGACGGGACTTGGACTGGGGTTGGACTGCACTGGCATTCAACAGACTCTGGGTTTCTATATTTAAGCAAAAGTGAAAGCAAAGCATCGAAAGCATCGAAAACATTCAAAGTTTACAACAATGACAATGAGAATAGTGAATGAAAGCAAAGCTTATGACCTAAATAGCAAACAAATACATCTTTTCATGGATTGCGGATCGCATTGTGTGTGCCCTCACTGGCGATGGCTCAGCACTGGTCAGGACAGGACAGCACAGGTCAGGTGCACTCAGACTAGACACCAGTCTTATGCAAAAATGGACATAAAAAGGGAAAGTTTTTTACGTTTTGGGCGCCAATAATATAGAATCGGTAGACCAAGCGAACTGAAGCTGGTAACTAGTGGTTTGCTAGCTGAAGAGCATAGCACAGCACAGCACATGCATTGCAGCACTGGCTAGAGCACTGGCGATAGAGCTAGAACGTTATATTTTATGACCTTAGGGGTCAAACTCAAACTTTCTTCTCGTTCGCATGAAGTCAATGTCCTGCCTCAATGCTCAATGCGAGCTCAGCACTGATCGGCACTGTTCGGCACTGCGAGCCCTCAGGAGTAATAGTGGCCTCCTTTTCACTTTCAGCCACACTCTGTGCGCATTCAGTGATTGCCATTTGGCTGATCACTGATCGCCGATTGTCCGCCAGTCGGACCACTGTCCACAAGAAGCACATAAACAGCAGACATTGACATCAGAGCAGAGCAGTGACGGTCTGTCTGACACCGACCAGAAGGTCTTTGCTCTCAATTCTCTCAGTACTACCGATACTCTCAATAAAATCATAAATTCTTCACGTCTTAAGTGATTCAACTGATTGGCAACAAAAGAGATCTTACGTTAAGTTCTTTTTCTTATGGCTTTGGCAGTGCTTTCACTGGAAACTAGTCTCAGGCGAACCAAAAGCAAAACTGAAACTAAAGCAATACAGCAATCGATGCGGTCGTCGAAGTGAGAGCCGGAGCGCACATCACAACCATCACAACCATCTGTAATACTGAACACTGTATTCCCCTCTCATTTGGTGGCACACAGAGAGTCAGTCGGAGTCAGTCAGAGAGCCGGCACAGAGACAGAGGCCAAGCCTGTGCTCGGCTCTGCACTGCAACCCTATCCCTGTCCCCTATCCTGTCCCCCAAGCCTTGTACAACACTACCCAACACTACGCAACCCTATAATGAATGCCAATATTTTAGCTTAAATTACTTGACTTAGGCTTAACTTAGATAAGAGTCCAGTCTTTGAGTCTTCGTTTTTGTTTTTAACCAATACTTCGAATGAGAAAACATTTAATTATTTTTCTTTCGGAGTTTTGGCGATATTTGTGTCAAATTTAGATAAAGTTTTCGTTTCATAAAATGAGTGATGATTTCGATCTGAGAACTAATTATTAAATAGTTTTCGACTCAAGTTTAGAGTGAATCAGATTTAGGGCATATCCACACCATTTCCTATCGTTCAGTGATTTGTTCCTATCGTCAACATTAACAAGGATATGAGGGACAGACTCGAGCAGACGCGACCACTGTCTGACTCGTTGCAGATCATCTCCGCTCTGCTCAGATCATCGCAGTCTCGCAGTCAGATTTGGGAACAAATGCCACGATCTATTTAAGACACACCACTGGCTATCAGTGGTGTTGCATCAACTACTGATCAGTGATCTAGCTCTACATCTACTCATCTAGTCATCTAATTATCTCATTAGCTCAACTGATCAATGAGAATCGATGACCGACTATTATGCCGAGAAGCCATGTCATGTCACACGTAGCCAAAGTTGACTATCGGTTGAATATGGATTAATTGGCGTTTCATTGGCAGTCAGTGCCAGGAGTGCTCATTCGGACCAAACCTGCAGTTCGACTGAGTTGTCCACAAATCTGGCAAATCTTGCAAATGTCTGGCCTTTCTATGTTAATGAGCCAAAACGACGAGGAGATTATTGTCAAGAATGGCTTTCTATGTAATTCGACAACTTTAGCCCTGAAATAGTGGCCCAAATGTGGACATTCCATTGGAGACCGGACCGGACGGTCCAGGCATTTGCTGCACGTCTGGCATCCCCTCTGGCAGTGGAGCGGTGGTACGGGTTGTGCGCGTCTGACACAAGTGAATGAGTGCTGATATGAGCGCATATGAGCGCATATGAGCGCATATTGAGCAAGCAATCCAGTACTGGCAGTGGTGAGCAGCGAGCATTAGCACTAGCAACTGCATAACTGGCATGGTACTCTACTCGTACACCACCAGCAGACATAGAAGAGCACATACAAGAGCATACAAGAGCATTGCACGTGTAT
>JAQGBE010001425.1:0-11191 GCA_034698225.1 Scheloribates latipes | reverse complement strand
TCAGAAAAAGCTGGTGGCATATGGTGTGCTGCAAAGCCCTGCTCACCTTGCCATTACGAAAGTGCACCTAGTTGGGTTGTGCAAGACTGCACTAGTGCTCGGATGCAAATTGAAATGACAGTGATTTGTGTGAAGAGGTCTCTGAAAGGCTTGCGATGTCTGGCGATGGGCTCAACGATGCAATCAATGCGCGAAAGACATCGATATTCGTTTGACTTTAGACTAAATGAAATCATTCATTAGAAGTACTGACAGACAAGAGATGTTCATCTTTTATTCCGAGCCTTATTCGAGTGGACACACACTCTGTTTCCCATAAGGAAAGCGCCGAAACATATGATATCTGATAAGTTTTGCACCAAATCTTAGGAATTGTTACTAAAGTGTGAGAAAAGTCTTATTCGTGTTATACAGCAATACATTTATAAGAAGAGAGGCTTCAACTCATTCTCTCTCTCTCTCCCCCGACTGAAACAACAGCCGAGAAGACAAACAGTGGAATGAAAACACATTCGCTTCAAATTGAATTTATTTATATTAATGAACGAAATTTTCTTCATATCTCGCCATTTGTGGATTGACTCGACTGCTCAGGTCATTGTTGGTAAATTAAGTTGCAAAGTAACAGCGATTGATCGACCAGTGATTGAATATTGCCAAAGAGCATCCAACATTTTGCTGGGAGCAATAAACTTGCAAACAAATCAGTCGACAAAAACCAGTGCAACACAACAATCGAATTAAGACTTTCTTTAAATTTGACGAACGATTCAATTGAATTGACTCAACAAATAAATAAATTTTTTTGCTCTGTATTTCTCTCCAAAAACTAATTGAATTGATTCAGAATTGAGTTTTATTTGTGATTAACTGCCAAAACATTTACCGAAATATAAATAAAGATATTTTTGTTCCTCTATTGCGACAGTTTTTCTCTCTTTCCTATGCAAACAAAAATTCCAATGAATTGAGTTTTGTTTGTCGTCTGACAGCAAACGATAATAATAATTAAAATTAGTGCGAAATTCAATTACAATGATTTAAATTAAACCGCAATTCGATATTCTATCAGTCTATTTGAATATATCAAAATTTGCACATGCTAATGCTAATTGTGCACTGAATTCAGATTAACAAACAAATCGACGACTTTTGTTGACTTTTTTTGAAAATGTTATTCAAGAGGAGAGAGTGGAAAGTGCTCCGGGCTATTACGGTGAGACTGAGAATTAATTTGAACAAGCTCTATGTTGGAGTCTGATAAGAGTAGGCGACGAAAAACAAACAAAAACAATATGCAAACGAGACGGGTATCAAAATTTAGAGCCTCACCTCTCGGGGCTATTTTCACTGACACTACACTGGCATTCGCTACCGAACCGACAGACTGTTCTGTCCAATACCGCGGTAAACATGTATCCTCTGCTTAGATAAACATATTCTGGCCCAACAAACGCAAGAAAGAGTTTGAATATATTTCATTGAGTATGGACTGCGCACTAAAGCAAATAAAAAGATAGTTTTTGAGTGAAATTTTCAATATTTTCGTCTGGAATAATGTGCAGTGTTTTGAGGGGAAGTGCTTTTGCGAGCGCTATGTCTGGGGCTATGACTCACACCTATGGACTGGTCTGACGACTGGAGCACTCGGTTTCGTCGATCCAGTGATCGCCCAAAATGTATAATCATTTTCGCCGATTCTCTTATTAATGTCGGTCTTTCGCCAAATGAGAAAATTATGAAAATAAACAGCAGTTAATCAAAATTAATGGACAATTCTTGCCTCGATATTATCGATGATTAATAATCAGTTATGATCTTTAATAATCTGATAAATACTGTTTTGTTTGGCTAGAAATCTAATATCAGAATATCGTTTAGTTTGGCTTCTGATGAATATTCCGATACTTTACCACTCATTTCATCGTTAATAACCTAACATTTTAGCATATTCACTCGAGCCAACATTAAGCCCGAATGACAAGCACAATTATAAGCGAACTTGCGCGTGGTCAGAATTTATCTGCAAATTAATTAACATAACTGTCCTGAGATGATAGCTCACAACTAGATTCTCATTACGTATCCGCGATAATGAAATTAAAACTATTTTGCATTAGATTCAACATTAAAATCCAATATGAAAACCACCAAGTAATTTCCCGAACGCATGTAAATTGACTTAACCCCCTTGATAATCCTTGTAAATGCTATTGAAGGAAAATTTTTGTCTAAATTCTCTAAATCCGAGCATTCCTTCCAACAATTTTCAAACACATCCGAATAACTATTGTTATTTTAACCAATTGTAATACTCAAATCGAAAATATAGGGACCAGTATTTCCCGCAATTAGACGCAAAATTGATTTTTGCCTCAACAAAATAATTTGAATAAATATTTTTTTATAAATAAAATTATGTTTTATTTTCGATGCATTGAGATTAGTGATGGTCTCAAACATATTGGGCACAAAGGAATATATTGTTTTGCACTGTGAGCTCACAGATAGACAACAATTTGCGACCAAAAACGTTATGCAAATCAATGCCCAGGGATAAGGAGAAAATGGTTCCGCAAATAAGTGAAAAAAAATCTGATTCACTGCTAATATGCATATGTTTTACGATTCAAATTAGTTTTGTTTGAATTAATTTTACTCTTTCGGTCGACTGTTTTGCATCAATTTGGGGTACCGTCTTCTCGCATTATCCCGCCCAGGGCCAAGATAAAGTGGGTTTTGTCACGAAAATTGGGATGGTTGGTGAGCGGTAATATAGAAATGTTTAAACTAATATCTTGGCTTTATCTGGAATTCTCGATAGGTAACCGAATCTCAACTTGATAATATCTTGTTTATTTATGTAACCAAATCTTAAATTGCATAAGAATAGCAATTATCCCATTTAAAACTTGTACATTTATCATATTTGTGATTATTATTTATCATGGACGAATAATTTGATCAAACAAGTATTGATATCACTATTTAAATAAGGGCGGTAAAACATGGGTGGGAGCTAAATGGAAAAAGTTGACTTTTGTTCAAAAACTGGAATGGGGGCGCTAAATCTAAATGGGCGGGATAATGCGAGAACACGGTACTTCTTGTCAACAATTCCAATGCAATCGACGAATTCATTGCTAATTATTTCCAAACGTTCCTTAACTATCTGTAGAATAATTGAACGAGTGACTTTTTTGATTAATTAGTTTGATTAATTAGCGCAAATGTTTGACCTGACCTTCCTTGATGCTTGATAGTCGCCATTAACCAATCAGCAAATATCGATCTGTAGATTCGTCTGATAAATGGAATTTAAACGACAAATATTGTGCGAAATTATTCATAAACTCTATTAGATTACAGTAATGTCGGTCGGCATTGCGTTGCAATCAATACCGAAGTGTTGATCACTTTTGTCTCTCTCTGTTTCGCTCATTATATATGGCTTTTCTCTGATCTCTCGCTTATTTGCAATTCAGATGAGAATCAGAATTATTTTTTGTGTGGGTTTGGCTCAGAAAACACCAAAATTTGAGCCCTTATTATAATGTAATACTATTATGGAGTGAATTATAGGAGAAAGGAATTCGAGTCTGGAGTGAGTCGTGTTGTGAGAAGATTGCGATCGAAATGCAGACCCAATGTAAGAGATATTAGACGACCAGAGATAGACATGAAATATAATTTTACGAATCATTTACTATTTTGATTGTAGGCTCGCCTCTGATGACAATTCTCTTCAGCGCTTCCCTCGACTCGACTCTCAAATCTATATATAATTTCGAGTAATAAATAAAATCTCTTTTTTAAGGAAAACATTTTTCTGGAGTCAACCCTTAACTCATGTCAACGATTGCGAAAGTTTTTTGTCAAATGGTTTCGCGAAGCGAAACAACTTTTGTCTTTGGCTTTTTGGCACATCTTTTGCTGCACAGAATGGCGTGAAAAATGTTTTGTCGTCTCCTCTCATGTCAACCAAATTAAACGCCAGAAATTGAGACCAAATTCATATTCAAAAAATAAAATAAAAATTCTTTTACTCTTTTGGCTATAATTTTAATTAACATTTTGCTTATCCAGAGAACTGTTCACTCATTTGTTGGTTCAGTCGAGCGCTTGTTCTGCAGAACCAATCGATTGTCTCCTGATTATACAGAACTGGCTTCTGAATTCTCCAAGAATATGACCTGCGATGGTCTGCGATCCCAATTTGCATTGACTGCTCAAAAGACCAAAACGTCTTATGACTGGCAATATGTGATCAAACGATCGCATTCCAGAGGAGACTATAATCTTATTAGTTTTATTGCTTCGGATGATGAGAACGAAACCGAAATTTTCTTTATATTCCGTCGACTCTCCAATCGACTCATCTCTTCCAACAATTTTTAATACACAAAATGCATAGACTTTTGATTTTTCTATTTCTTTTTCGATAATAAGAGAAAATTGTTTAGAAAAAAAAAATCTTAAAATTTGAAGTTCAGTCACGGCCTGAGTATAAGCGAGAAAAGAAAATAATAAAATTGAGTGTTCGGGGTATCACTCATAAGACGAGTGCTTATCATACGTAGCAATACAAATGCAAGTCTGGCTGAATAATCAAGCGATTTTTCATTGGCATCGCTGTGGCCAACAACAACATGCAATGCCAAGAATGTATTCCTTTTTGTATGTGCCTAGTTCACTGGCTATGATTAATGAACTCGGCACTGTGAACTAGCACAGGACAGCACCAATTTTGCGCCATTGGTTTGAGAGACTCTGATTATAATAAACTGTTTTATGAATATATGTTTTGAATACAAATTAAATAATTTGTCAAAAATTTTTAGAATACTTTTCAACACAACTGTTCGTTCAGAGCATGTGTTCAGTGGTTTCGATGGATTAGATGGCAAACACTCGAAGGCATTGGAGAACAACACAAGACTTACGAAAATAAACTAATGTTCGATGTAATCAAAACTTTTACTAATTAATTATTAATTAATTAATCAGTAATTGAGAAATTGATTAAACAAAATGTCGGCTCACTTTCAATTTGTTTACAAATTGATACGCCTCGGATGCTTTCTATTATCATGCTCATTTTTAGGTCAAACTAATTGTGAGACAATGACGACAGCAGAGATGAAAGATCTCGAAAGGTCAACGACAACGACCGCTACTCCGAGTGACATTTCATCGGCATTTCTCTGGCCGACTATGAATGACAACTCGACTACACAGGGGTTTAGTGGAGTCGCCTCCAAACTGTTCGGACGTGAGCTCAGAATGTCATTGATTATTGGCCTGAATTGAATTTATCAACCTAGAATACTTTGGTTATGCCAGTAAAACTGAACGGACTGATGCAAAGAGTAATGCTCCTAGTGATTCTGGTTCAAATTTCATTGCAAATTCTGAGCAAGATAATACACCAAACGAACCGTCACCGATGAAGTCGATGGCGGCCGGATTCAGAGACAAGATATACGAATGTAAATCGAATTAATTGGACCATTCATTTAGTGCCATTTCAGCAGAGATGATGCGATCTGAGCGCTCAGCTTTAGTTACATGATAGTTTCGCTTATCATGCTGTGCCATGCTCACTCTGACACTCTGCTTGTATAGTAGTTAACTTAAGGGCTGACAGATTCCTATTCTGAGCCAACGAGTTTTCTATGAGACTCAATCAGTTTTAACCTTAGAATCTGCAAGACTTTATGTTAATGGCTGTACTGGTGATACCATCACCTGAGCTGAGACTGTGACCAAATTGTAACTCGTGTTTCATATTAAAGATGCCAAGGCCAAACTCTACGAGAAGCTGGAAGAGCAGTTGACCTCGGTTAGAAGTCGCAATAACCAACCTGCTAGTCAACCAAGGCAGTCCATATATCAGCAACGTCCACACCAATACGCACCTATGCAATATGCACCGCCACCGCCCCCTCCCGAGCTATACCCGGCTCACATCGGACCCAAAATATACCATGGAGGTGTACAGGAACGTGTTGAACGTAATGATACTCTTGATAGATGATTTTGCGTGAATTTAAAATTGTATTTGTAATTATCCTTATTTAGAGAAGGGATTGATTAACGTCGGAGCGATGGACTTCAAAGGCCTTCTGTTGGGTTGAACGACACGTTTTGATCAATTTAGCGAAATAAGTCTATTATATGATAAAAATGTCATATTTGTTATGCTATAGGAATTAATTCATCAGTAAATGTGTTGGTGTTTGATAAATGAGCGTTCGATAATAATATTGCGCTAATGGTGAGCATAACAAGCCTTGTGAGAGCACCTTGCACAGCCGAGAGATAATTATTTATGCGATGCTTCTCCTCTTTTTATGACCAAACATACCGAGAAAAAAACTCAATGTTTATGTTTAGTATTAATTCCAGTGTTGGAGAGACTGCGAGTATTGTCTGAGAAAAATGAATCCAATCTGTTATTATGTCAGACATGTTGTGAGGCATTAAAATTCACGATTAGATAACACCAATGAAAATAAGTCTCCGATAAAGACGCCGGTAATGAAGTTCGGCGACCATTGAAGGCACCGCTGAGACACAGTTCGCAGCAATAATACAGACAATGAAACGCCGGTCTCTCTCTCTCTCTCTCTCTCTCTCTCTCTCTCTCTCTCTCTCTCTCCACGTTAATGATCAAGGCGGATAAAGACGATGAATCAAGCTATAAATCTCCTAGTGAATTAAGCATGCACAAAATCATAAACGAGTCGTAGACCAAAGTAGACGATTAAGCGTCAGATGAAGTGGTCGTTAATATTTGATGTTAACACTGGTTAACATTGATCATTGAAATGGCGTGTCTCATGAGCCTTGCTCATCTCAGCACATCATTTGCACATATTCCGTATTATTCGTCATTGGAGTCCCGTTTAGGGCCAAAATCGTTATTAGAATGGCCTGAGCAAGGTAATTATAATGTATCTCTCTATGCGTCTCGGTAAATAAATTGATTTTCTTTGTCGACAAATTTTCTCTTTCGATAAGAGTTTTCGTTGCAGTTTGAAAGGTATTTCTCGAATTCTTTGAATGATTTGATAGTAAATTGAATAAAGTTTTGAACGAAATCTTTTAAGTGGTCTTCAAATTCAGCCACAAAATTCACTTTAAATATGAATTCGGTAGATATATACGCAAAATATTATTGTTATGGTTATTATGCAAATTCGTTTCAGTCATTCAGACAATGTTTGATTCAGACAATGGCTCTGATATTTCACGAAACCATAACCCGATTGAGACTCTTGAATGAAAAATTGATAGAAAGGCTTTTAAATTGTTTGCTTAGCTTCTAATAACCTGCCCTCAGATCTAATGAAATGCAAATCTTTGAGAATAATAATAGATTAATAATAAATATATTTTAAACCAATATAATAACGAATCGGATATTGTGTGCAATCGGGAGAGCGTTTGGAGAGAGGGCTCCGACGGTGGAGTGCGAGTGAGAGCCGAAACACATCTCATATATAATTTAGTGATCGATCTAATGGTGAATATCTCTCAGCGAGAGTGCATATAAAGGGCTGAACGTAAGGCAAATGTGTGTAAAAACATTTTGAAAGTTCACAGACCGAGTAAAAGAGGTTCGATTGTCTCAAATCTATTGGCAAAGTGTCGCGAATTATTTAGACATTTGCCGCAGTCGTGAGCTATGGCTCGACAGTGGCTCTAAATTGCTGTGAGACTCGAGTCCGACACACAATTTGACATCTGATGGCTCTATACTACAAGAAATCGATTGCAACGCCAAATATGTAATTAAATTCGTGATTATATCGTGTCTGCCATAGAGGAAAATGAGCGGAATTAGCCACTAATTACCGACATTTGGATTAGTTTTGACGATTTGGGCTTAAATTCGCAAAATTCGTCAATCAGTTTGTCGTTCACCACGTTTTTTATTCGCAAAAATTAATGTCGAAATTTAATAAACCGGTTCAATGTTGGTGTCGGAGTGTTGGCCCCATTTGGAAGTTTCCAAAACATTGGTTCGAACCGCAAGAGCCTAAGACTCGATCGGCAAAACTACTTAAGCCATTCAACTATATTAATGTTCATTTCGTACACTCTTTTGGCGTTCAATAATATATTTTTAGACATTGACTGAGTCCTCGGCATCGCTGGTGACGAGTGCGCGAGGTTTGGACAGAATAAGTCGAAATGAAATATCAAGTGAATTCATGTTATAGTCTGATAAAAAGCTAATCAAACCTGAGTCTGAAGAGTCTTGCATTTGATCGGCGACTGTAGTGTAGATATTGAGGTAAAGACAGTCTTCGCTTTGATTGTTGAGCAGAGGAATCAATTTTCTCATGTATTCAAACCTCTGTAAAGGCATTCGTTTGAGCGCTTCGGTCGAGTTCGCCATAATTAGCCGCCAGTGGGGTATCCGTTGCGGACAGACCGGCGACAGGCGGTTGGCCAGTCGTGTGCCGCGCCAGTGACTGGGCGTCACCGGCGGCATGAATCGCAAGGACCCGACGGGAGGCGTGGCGTACGGCACACCTAAATAGGCCTCAATTGTGGGCAAACTTATCGGATGTGATGAATAGCTCTGATGTGATGACGGACTGAATGAAATATAAATGCCTCGCAATGAGCCGTATTTGGTGTTCACCTGACGCACAGACAGGTTCTCGCTCTGGTCAGCGCCTATCGGACCCGAAAGGCACTCCACTAATAGCAGTGATAGGATTATTAATTTATTAGACATTATTTGTATTAAAGTTAATAATCCATTGAATATTAAATTTATTAAATTTGCTGTTGTTTTGAATGCAATACAGAGAAGAGTAGAGAAGAGACGCAGATATCGGGTCTATTAAGTCGAGTCTCAGATTATTTTCAAAATTAATTGTCTGTTAAGCAAAACGTTTAATGACTTTGTCTTTTATTATTTATATTGAAATTACTTTTAATTAAACAAAAGAGATTAAAAGTTGTAAATTACAGTGATATCTATCAAATTTGCCACTTTGTTTGGCTCTGTTGGTCTTGTTTGTTCATTACTGGCCACAATATAAGCTAGCTGCACTTGTCACTTGTTTACAGAGCACAACATTTATTACAAATTAGCTATTATATGAATTTATTATTCATGAGAGAATGTAAATCAATTCATATTCGAGTATAACTTCCGAAACACATTTTGCACCAAAACTGTGAAATACTTTTTCATTGACTGAAGAAAAAATCTTTTTGAAAAACGTTTGGATAATAGGTTTGAATAGGAATTCACTGTTTGACTGAATGTCTGGCGAAGAATCGCATCCAATGTTCACTCGAAGAGCAGCAGAGAGTGAATGAGAAGCGAAAGACGCGAAGCAATAGATTGAGTGGAGCTCTGACTGCACTCACGGCTGGCGATAGTGTGCGGAGTGAGCGCTCACTGACTGACACTAACTCTTTGATTGGTCCAAAGTTTGCGGACATTCACTCATTTTACGGCACTTTTGTGTCACTGTTATCCCACTTATTGTCTTTGGACGCATCCGACGGATCACATGATACACATCGAGACTGTATTTGCCAACCAATGAGTGAAATATTTATGTTTCGCTTCAATAGCAACAAAATAGTGATTCCATAGAAAGCAATCCAAATGTCAAACAAGTATTGTCTCACCAAAGCATCAAAGGATGGGTTAGTGAGGAGAGAGAGAGAGAGAGAGAGAGAGAGAGAGAGAGAGAGAGAGAGAGAGAGATCCCTGCGATTGCATTCAAGTATTTTGATTCTATTTAATAAACTCATCGGACCTTAACTTTTAGTCGTAATATCGGGAGTGAAGAGCAGAGCAAAGCGAGAGATAACTGTATTTCGATTTTTTCTCTGTGTCTTAGAGAGAATGGACATAAAAATGTAATAATTTGAAAGCATTTGAGGATAAAGAGAGAAGTGGTCTAAAAGTTTTGTTTTGACGATAAAAGTGAAGAAAAAATCAAAACAACGTTATGAGAGTTAATCGAGTGATCACTGATTGAACAGTAGTTCAATAGGTGAGACAGTTTAATAGTGTTTGTGCAGAGTTACAAATTAATATTCAATTATTCCAAAGGTAGCTAATTATCGTTAAGTGACACCATTGCATCCATTTTCTACAGTATAAATTTAGAATTTATAGAAAAATCTACAAGATTACTACAAAGTACAATAAGCTTTATTATGTCCACCCTCGGTATAACCAGGTTTTACCAGTTTTTTGCTGGTTATATCCAAATAGACATTTAATCCAGTACTCTCGAGTATTTGAATAATATATAAGCTTGTAGTAGGAATAAATGTTATATGATCGACTAACTACATCAATTTGTAGATCAATTTGCTTAGAAAAATCATTATATTATGGACTTATTGAACAATTTATTTATAAAAACTGAAAAATTCTTAAGATTTCAAATAATGAGGCAAATCTGGTTATAGCGGTTATTATTCCTATAGAAATGTTTGATGAAATCGTATGTTTATACCGAGATTCTAGTTATTTGGAATCTGATCAGACGCTTAATGCTAAAAATCCATAGAAGCTGCGCGGACTTTGAAATTATCTGGTTATATCCGGTCCTTATATATCGGACGTCAATTGTATTCACTTTGATAGATCATAAATTATCTGATCTGATCTATTGCTCTAACGAATTGAATATATTAATAATATTAATGATAAAGCTAATTGTATGGATTAGTTATTCTATGAATTCTGTACTCAAAGCATTTTGATTTAAGTATCATTTGGAGTGACATCTATGAAAACAAATACATACAATTCAAGCAATTGCACCTTTTGAATACAGAACTATATCAAATCATTTACTGACAATAGTCAGACAATAACTAGTTATCAATTTAGTAAACAATTTACTTTACGAGTCACTAATATAATCACATTCCAAATTTATTTGACGACAAATCTTTAACCATAAGATTTTTGGGATATTTCCTCGATTTCAAACACGAATATTGACGATAGAGACCTAACCGGAAGATTCGTCTTGGTGAACGAGTGCTCATTAGCACGAAGGCAGTGATCACTTGCTCTATTTGAAACTCTAGGTCTTCCCACAGTTCTTCCGTTCGCAAAACATGAGAGCAATAGATAACAAGTTTAGTCAACACATTGTCGTCGGAAAACAAATAATCGAAATAAGTCTTTATA
>JAQGBE010001424.1:0-11192 GCA_034698225.1 Scheloribates latipes | reverse complement strand
TGCGCCAATTTATTGCTATTGAATACATTTCTATGCCATTCAGACAAACCTTTTTGTGCCTCAATTCAGACCAGAGTTAATCGAATTCTGTAATTTTGTTTGCAATCATAATATCGTTTGTTATTTGGATTCAATTTATTTTATTTTTTATCGCTCTCTAATCGACTCTCAGATAAGGGAAGGAAATAAATATCGGAATAAATATCTATAAATAGCTCTCAAGAGTGAAAACTGTGAACTCTTTGAGTGCGGATGTCGTCCCAAATGCAGGCAAACCGCGGGTCAGAACAGTATTTCACAGCACAAGAAGTTTTTGACTCAAAACTCAAGTGTCGGCACATTTATCGCATACATGTATCCGATTCTGCATTCGTTACGACTTCTCTCGAAACTAAAACTAAAATTATAACTTCTAATTACGTTCAGAGCTTTTATGACTTGAGTCCTACCATTAATTCAATTAGTCAGACAATGATTGGATACCAGACCAGAGAAGACGGCAATTGTCTGAAACCAAATCTAATGTCAATTATCCGATGTTTGCGTTGCAGATCCAATGCGAGCGACGACTCTTCTCTGGCCAGAAGAGTGTCGTGCAATCATTTGGTGAGATCAGTCAGTTTCGCATTTATCGCTAATTTGCACGACTCTACAGCTTTCTGGCACCGGTCAGCCATTCACAAACAGTATTTCCTTGTTAGCGGTCACTATTCCGGTAGAATCAGAATTTGGGACATTCTCTCAGGTATTGGTCGTCACAGCGATCACTCATTAGCTCTCTGTCTGTCAGACTTGCGATGCACTGACTCTCCAGAGTCGGTCATCACTCGATCCGCTCAATGCTAACGCAGTCCATACTTCAGGCAATCTTTTGCTCGATCTTCTCGATCACAAAGACCTGGTGTCAGACATCCAATGCTCTCCGAGCGGAACACTGGCCTCGACTTCGTTCGACGGAAGTCTCAAATTCTGGGATCTGTTTGATGGCGGAAACCTCTTGAAGTCATTCAATACCGATGGGAAGTCTCTGTTCGGGTGCCGATGGGCTAAGGACTACAAGTCGTTAGTCTCCGTCGGAATGAGTAAAGTCGTGAGTATGAGGGCTTCACTCAAGTGATCAATCAATTGATCCAATTATCTGAAGGCAAACGTCTTCTCAATGGACTCGATGTCAGTCCGTCTGCGACTCGAAGCCCATAACCACAGTGTAGTCGACGCAGACTTTTCTCCCGACAGTCGTCTGATAGCAACCGTCTCGTGGGACACGACTCTTGTCATCTGGAGTGCAATAAACGGACACATTTTGCGTCTATTCAAGTAAATCAAACAAAACCCACAAATCTATTGTATTTGATAGCATTTTCCTCGACCAGTCATCTGAGGCCACCCCCGACGCCGATATACGCGGGCGGAGAGAATGGCCATTATATAAGTGAGTGATCGATATCTTCTCAACTTTTAACCACTGATTGTCACTCAACTCAACGCAAACCATAGGAAGCGTGTCGTTCAGCGGCGACGGCGCACACATCGCCACAGTGGCCGACGACGGGTATTGTCGACAATCAACACATAAATTCATTCATTTATTGCTTTCATTCTATTCAACAGTTATCTAAGAATATGGGACTTATTAGACAACACTTGCGCCGAATCGGTGGGTCGGGTCTCACAGGGCTTGTGCTGCACGTACTCGATGTCGGGCGACGTGTTGGCCGTCGGCACCCGATCGGGAAGTGTAGTGATTGTCGAGAGCCAGTCGTGCGTCAAATCCCTGCTATTCCTGTGCCGAACAGCGATCGGACGCCGACTGCAGTCAAACCAATTGGAAGCCGAAAGCGATTCCATTCCTCGAAGACTTCAAAATTATTTGAAATACTTTGAAATGACATAAAGTTTGCTATCGTTTTAATAAATGCAATAAATTGTGTATTTCTAAAAAAATATTTGACAACTGTTTGAATGAAATAATCAATAAAAGTATTACTCAATTGGTATTCATATGACTGCGAATGCGTTTGATTATCGCTGAACACGACTTCAGTTTTCTCCTCTGCTTTTGTTTGAGTGAACTCAACTTGGATGACAACTCCGAGTGTCTGTCAGTCAGCTATCAAAGGGTTGGCATTGAATTGAATTCTAATTAAAAGATCAAAAGATAACAAATACCTCAAACGTCTCGGAGCTCTTGTCCTTCAAATTCTTATCGCACAAATCCAAGAGTTTCAGCAATTGGTTGACATACTGTGCTCTCATCTCGGCGTTACTCAACTCAGTGCACAACACATCCAGAGCTCTGTCCCTCACACCAATCAACCGGTCTTTGGCTACCGATCTGTTCGTCTCTTTTGGATTGCCTTTGCATACAATCAGCAATAAGTCGATTGCATTACACTTCTTGAACGGACGAATGCTTTCATTGAACCCGTTGTCCGCCAATATGTCCAACAAATCGATTCCGATTTCCTGTAATTTTCAAATCACAAAAAGTTAATAAATAAAAACAAGTCAATCAAGGATTAAATCACTCACTCTATGAACTTCTATTAAACTCTTGAAGAAAACAACTGTGAATTGAGAGTTGCTGGGTATCAATGAAAAAGAAATGAATGATATCATTAAAAGTCAGTCTCAAAAGTGTTGAGACATACCTCTTAACGAAGAATGAATTTAACGCATCTTTGATTGGAGACAAATACCAATTATCGTTCGGAAACAGCTTTTTGCTCAAAGAAATCTAAAAAACATTTGTCAGTAACGAAAACATTTGTCACTTTTGGCCATCGAATGTCACTTACCGTCCAATTCACTAATTGAATCACCGCTTTATGGAAGTTCGAGGTCTGTTGGGGCGGAGTTTTGTCCAGAATCGATATCAATTGGTCTAATACTGAGCTAATTGAGTTCACTTCTAACGAATTTTCGGTCACGTCTTTGATTTTGATAATTTCAAAGATCAATTGAATCGCTTTGGTTGACAATTGATTGGATTTTGCCGATTGAAGTCCACTCTTTGCGATCGCGACAATCGGTTCAATCAGTTGGAAGACTTGGTCCAAATCAATGTCCTTATTGTTGACAAATATTTTAACCAATTCGAGACATCTGATGAAAATGAAAGTATGTCAGCACTCAGTGGCTCATCAAGACTGCAGACCTCGTTCGGAAGTCAGCGATGGACTGTCGCTTTTCAATAGCATTCTTCTTGTCGGCAAACCTAGCCTTGAACACATTGGCCAAACTTTCGTCGATCTGAAACATTTCACTGTCGCTCATATAAATTGATTCCTAAATAGCAAGATAATCATCAAAATGCGAATCACTACTTGAAATGGTTAACCTCGTCGTCGTCGTTCTGAGCGGCCGCTCCCAAGGCTGTCAACACTTCATTCCGGAACATTTCGTCGACATCCATATTGTCATTGTCTTCATCGCTTTCAGACTGTTCTGATTGCTCATCAGACCCTTGGTCTTCATCCGCTTTATCATCCATTTCTTCGTCTTCCTCTTCATCCGACGATTCCATGTCATTGAACTGATCATTAGACGGAATGATAGAATCAACCAAACGCTGTAATCCTGTGTTTGTTATGAAACGACAGATGTGTTTAAAACCAGAAAATAAGATATTTGTCGTGAATCGTGAAGTCGTGGTTAACATTGAGATAATCAGATCAGTCAACACATCGGCCCAATCGGGCGTTGAGTCTGAGTTGTTGACTGACGCGTCGGCGGCGGTCGCTCTTCGCATACATTCGTTGAGATCCTAAACAAAACAAAACAAAAATGTTTAAATTATTGACACAAATAACAAAATAAAGTAATTACCGGCAAAACATTTGTAATCTCTTCGCAATCTTCGAATACTTGAATGCAAAACAACGAATAGAATAGAAGAAAAACTCTGATTTCGTTTTCCTTTGAAGGCTTAGACTTTAGAATTTTGTTGAGTTTTGTTATTTTCTGAACGATTTCATTGAATGGCTCTAAAAACTAGTTAAACAAATTAGTATCAATTCAAGCGTTAATTCAATGTCACTTACTTTGGAGTCGGCTAAACAAACAAAGGCTTCATTGGCCACCAAATTACGGATGAATGTGACCATTGATGTCAAGCCATTCACTTCCGATATCAGTTTTTCTTTGATTGTTTTGGAACTCGAATGCAATGAATGCGTTAATACATTTCTGAACGCGTCCCTCAAAGCGCGCCTCAAATTGTCATTTATTGGCGAATTTGGTTTATTAAACTGAAAAAGTGATAATTTAGAACAAAACTGATTCATGAGCTCAAACAGTAGGGTAAGGCATATACACGTAGGTAGAGAGCGAAGCCTTAGCATAGTGTTTGAGCCGAGCCTTCAATTATAATCAACGGTAAACTCACTGAATCGTTGTCTTGGTTGACATCAAAATACGAGTAGAAGAAAAGAAATTTTGCGTTTGAGAACAATATATCGTTGTCTTCACTGGATGTCAAAGATTGGGAAAGAGTCGAAATCTAAAAGATCGTCGAATTAGTTGATAATTTCATAATTGCCATCCACTCAATACCTGTTGAACGCAGCGATTCCTTAAGATATCGTTTGACTCGACTTTGTCCGTCGATATCAGAATATTTTGTAGTCTTTGAATCCATTCAGTCTTCGCGTCGCTGTTCAGCTGATTATCAATCATTCGATTATTGAAATTCATGCAATCGATTCAATGCTTACATTTTTCAAGAGATTTGCCAGAAATTTCGATTTTGAAATGTCATCGAAGAGCAGAGAACCGGGACTTTTATACAAATAAATTAAGTTCATAATCAAGATGACGAATGGCTTACGGTTTAGTGAAAGAGTCGACAATCTCCAATTGGAGACTTGGGTGTTCCAACTTTTTAACCGAGCCATGAATAAACTGACACTAAATTAACAAAATTTAGTAAATTGTAATTTATAAACATGGTTAAATTAATAATACCAATTGGTTGGCAGCGCTATGAAGTGGATGAGAGACTAATGAAAGTGATTGAATGAAAAGCCGCACAAATGAAGACGAGATTATTGTCGGGACCTGAGATCAAAATTTAGAAATCGGTAGTCAATAAGTCTACAAACAACTGACGTGTTCGGCGCTGGCCATCAATTCCAAACCCAGTTTAACCATTTCGAAGCCCAACAAACCCTTTTCAATGTTGTTCGGGGCAAACAAGGAATCTGAAATCGAGATGACGCTTACAACGGGTGAAACAGTTTCAAGAGCCTAACCATTGACGCATTGATTCCAGAATTTTGTGAAGTCGTTGTTAGAGTTGGTAATGAAATATTTGGTAACCAATCGGTTGAAAGGGTGAACAGACGGCTGATATGCTGTCGACTCCTTTATCATAACCGATATCTTCTCCAAATTGTTCACTTTGGAGATACTTTTCGATCCCTTCTTATCGCTAATTTTCTATATATAAAAAATTGTAAATTACGAAACAAATGATATTTAAATTACCGGAAATTTATCGATAACCAAGAGACAAATGTACACGAAAAATATTTTGCTCCCATTCTCTTTCAAATCACTTTTAAGACGACTGAACACAACATTTTCGACAATCGCCTCATTGTTCTGCAAGATTGTGAACAACTGGTCCATCAGTTGCGCGACGACTAATTCGATGTATTGCTTCTTCATTCCCAAAGTGTACAAAACCTCAAATATGTTTTGAAAGACCTGTTGGTCGACATCAGGAGTCAACCGTTCGCTCTGAAGAAGTGAGGCGACGACTAACGACCAGCCGATAACCGAGTCGTGATTCGACACTTCATTGATTTTTCCCAAATGTCTTTCAGACAAACTAAAGATCGATTCCAACGACACTTTTGACTCAAAAGCGGTTAATATCTGATTGTAATTGATGATAATTTGTAAAGAAATGGACACAAATCAAGTGAAGTGAGCGATACCTGAGTGAGAAGCACACAAAAGCCATGTCTGGCGAACTGTCGGGCAGAGGCCATACCGCGGATCACTCGATCCAAACAATAATTCAAATCATTTGATCCGTTGCTGTCCTGAAGTATAGAATGACTAATATATGGCTTCCATCTGTGATTGGCTTACATTTTGAGTCTTCAGTATATCGACGATCACTTGCAGACTTCGGAACCTCTTGGCCGGAATCGGGTCTGTGATCAGCCAAAACTGGTCTAAAATTCTTTGGTCGGCATCTCTTCGTCGTTTGACTGCCTTCTTGTCGGACTTGACAGGACTCGACTTCGTTGGTGACTCGCTTTCAGATGCCTTCATGTCTTGTCTTGTCTTTAAATTACAAACAATTAAACTTAAATGTGATTTAAAACTCAGTCAAAACATGTGTTAAAAACGTGCGGACATTCCTCCAGTAAAGACGTCCTCTCATTGAAGAAGACATTGAAGACATTCAGTGAACGATTTGAGGCAAACAATGCAAACGCTTTGACATCGCCTCCAATGCTTGCGATCAGTGGTTGACGTCATTAGTGAACCAAATGTTGTTCGGCTTTCTGTCACATCTGGTCATTGACTCGGCGTTGAGACAGATTCACGACATTGACAAGTGATTGACCAAAGAAGTGGTCGCCGGTGATGACCAGACAATTGGTCAGCCATTTGTCCGCAAATGGTCGTTGTCGTGATTGGCCTATTAGCGGCAACGTCAATAACTGATATCGGATCCGACCGGTGCTGACATTAGTGAGCGCTGAAGAATTGGCGACAATGACAATGACATCTTTAAACGACTTACCGGACGAAGTGTTGGAGAAGATAACGATTTACCTGAAACTAAGTGATCGCCTGATTGTGTCGGCGGTCTGTAAGCGATTGAATGCCATTGTTTTCGATAAAATCAAATCCAGAATTCGTTTCGCTATTCGTTGCAAACAATCAGACGAAGAATTCGAAGAACAACTGATTAAAGACAATCGCATCAAGAATAGAGAAGTGTATGACCGAGGGTTGGCTCTATTGGCCGCCAGTTATTATCCGTTTTCAGAACTTGTGATGGACTCATTAAATCTGGACTTCGAGAACAGCTGTTCACTCGATCGATGGCAGTCTGTGTCCGATCGTCTCCAACGCCTCCAACTAACCGATTGCACGATAACTGAATCGCATTTATTCAATATATTATCTCAAATGACTTCACTATCGGAACTACATCTCAATAATAACTACTATTTCTTCAAATTCAACAAAAACTCATCCAAAGTTAGGCCAAATCTGGCCTCAAGTCTCAGTTCACTGCGAGTGCTGTCCTTCGCCGGCAATAAGTCCTTCAAACTGAGTGACGCTCTCTTCGCGACCATCGCTTCCCAATGCCATTGTCTTCGAGTGCTGGACGTCTCCAAATGCAAAATCGTTTTCCACTTTCAGATAATTAGAAGATATTATGACTCCGACTGTTCCGACCACTGGAACAGTCCGACAGACTATGCGTTCACTTTCGCTATAATCAAGTCGTTTGTGAAAATGTTTGGATCGCATCTCAAGAAATTGGATTTCAGTGATACAGACATTTGTTTCGATCATTTGTTGCAATTAATTGAGACAAACAGTTCAGTTAATTATAAGGAAATTGTTTTGAAGAATTGTCTTAACATCAGTGAAGACGCTGTGAAAAAGTTACATGAATTGAGACCAAACATCACTTTTGTATTTTAAATTGTTTTTATTATAAAATTAAAGTAAATTACAAATTATTTATTATTATTAATATTATTAATAGCATAGTATTTCTCATTAATATTTGGATCATTTCTTCTGTTTGTCTGCGTTGAGAGCTGAGAGGCAATGACTGGCACCGAATGTATAATTATTATCGCATAAAATTGGCAAAACATTTCTCATTAGAACCGATATTCTTCGCGATGTATATTACGGTTGTGTCCTATATATGACATCATTAGCTCTAATTCAGTAGAAATTCTTTAATCGGATTATCAATAAGAAGGTTATTCCGATGTAGAATAGCGAGCAAGTGATGGGATCGATGAGGTCTGAATGGTTAGACCGACTTTGCTTTTGAACAATCGGCACAACTCTTGTGAATCACATGATGGCTAACAAAAAGACTAATTATAGACAAATGAGATAACTTTGTCTATAATTTAAATGATGTAAAGCCAAGAGTAGACACCTTTGGGCCCATTAATTATCAATGTTGTGAACGCGGACATAGGGACCAAATGGCGAACAATACTCGCCACTTGTTTCGCTCGACTATTCCCTCGCTGAGCGGTGTTCCTCCGCTCGTGTCATTCAATTCAACTCCGTTTCAAACTTTAAATTTAAGCCAATTTATCAATGATTTGTATCAATAGTCCCAATGTTTTGTTGTAACAAATGTTTTAGAGCCCAACACTTCACCAGTAATGACAAGAGTTTTATGTTTACCCATAAAACGACGATTTAAGGCCTGTCCAGTGGTTAAGGCTTTGCCGTACTTTTACAGCAAAACTGTTCGAACCGGTTGTGAATTGCATTAATCATTATCAATGATATTTCACTAATACGATCAATAAACCACTGAAGACAATACAAGAATCAGTTTAAAATTCCCAGAAATATAAATTTAATGAGTCATCAAATTAAGTCACCAAACTATTAGCATTAGCATGGTCGTGTTTCATGAAATACACGTAAGGAAATACACGTAAGGAAATAATTGTTGTTTTTTTATATAAACATAATCAACTCATAAGCATGTATAAACATTAGAAAACCAAGATCATTTCTGATTAGATGGGACCACTAAAGAACCTAACAAAGGTTAAAAATTGTTATTTGAATGAGGTAATTCTCAATGGATAATGAAAGCTTCGGTCAAGAACTACAGAAAACACTGATGAAAAGTTTGTTATTCCCGAGGCATCAGTGAAATATTGAATCCAAATGATTATAATTACTTTTCAAACAATTCAAGACGTTTTTCTAGTGTAAAATCAAGCTCTAAACATTATGCAAAAAATCGAATTATCTAATTCCATCTGTGAGTTGTCTTCATTATTATCATACACATGAATGTTATTCACAAATTTTCATCTTGGTGTTTTCAATTTATTTAAAATAATCATGTTGTTCATATTCGACTTATTATCCATAGCAAACTACACCTCATTCAATTAACAGTTTTGAATCTCTGTTGGGTTCTTTTCATGTGATAATTGTCTGAATCAAGTTGTTTAGAATTTTGTGTCTCAGTTTGGTTAAGTGAACATCAATTAGAAGAGCGAATAACTCATTGTTCGAACGATGGCTGTGATTGTGATTGACATCGTTTGGCATAAAATTATGTCCAATAGAGTGAACGAAGGCTTTCAAAAATATAATGCGTGGAAAACATGCACCAAATCTTGGGCTGATTGTGTGTCGGAGTGGTTGTGCAATGTGCATGCTAATGCTAATGGTGATGATGCTAATGTTAATACTGGTGCAATCTGTATGGAACATAACACTAGCGTCTAGTTTGAGGAAACAATTGGCAAGGTCAAAGCAATGAATTAATTATTTAAATTAAAGTTATAAATATAGTGTCAAGTTATGAGACAAACGTTGAATAAAATATTATAATAAATAAATACAAGAGAATTGACTGTAAGGTTGCGACCTATGGGTGCTGTGAGAACAGACATGTGTGGTCTGAGTCGACACAATCGCTTCGGTCGCTCCGAGTCAAGTGAAAGCGATTTCGGTCACGACAGACAAGTTTGCATTTGTCACTGAAATTTGCTTTTCTTTTCAATTCATTGCTTTTGTCATATTTTTGCAGATATATTGCAATCAATTGAAAGCCAATTAGAGGACAATCAATGCCGTAATTGGCGTCTATTGGCAGCATTGCTATTAATATGCTTTGCCTCCACTCGAGTCGAGGCAAAACATATTATAGGAGCGAATTGGCGGCACAGGAGAGGAGCGGAGAGGCATAGGAGAGGTATATCGCACTCAGCATAGACTACATCACTCTATGAGTCTATGAGTCCATCGCTATTAAAAGTGGTGCCGAATGGAACCGAGAGTTGTAATCCGGTTCATAATTCGTTTTGATCGGTCCTAATCTGACACAACATATTGCAAGGGCTAAGCCTTTGTGTTGTGTAACGAGTTTATAGTTTGATTCGATAAACAATGAGCGATGCAATCGATGGCATCGCCAGAGACAGAGTCAGTATCGCCAGAGCCGTGTCAGTGATGTGCCGACCGGTGATGTGATTCAATGCAATGCGAACTTCCCAAAGGGACTGGTCTTCGATTGCCAGTAAGTCTCTCGAAGAGATGCGACCGAAGTGTATCTGATTTTGATCCGACACCAAGAGATGCCTTTAAATAATTGAATAGCAATGTTGAGTGTTTTGCTCTGCTCTGCATTGCTTTCGGCGTTGATTTAAGCTCTTTGTGTGCACTGTATGTCAAACAGTATTAAGAGTCGACTAATACCGAAGTACTCGATATATGTATTCTTCACTCCAAACCTCCAAAAACTCTAATGTGATTGAAGTCGGAGCCGTCAGTCGGCCTCTCGCTTGCTCTCTGTGTGGCTCTCCTGTGGCTCTCCTCTGCCTCTCTCTCACTCTCTCCCGCCTTTGCGATGATGTCCTCCTGTGATGATCGGTCGGTCTGTTGGCCTCTATTTGTGTGCACCGAACGCAGTGAACACAGAGAACACATATCACTGATAGACTGATAGTCTGTTTTCAATGAGCTCTCGGGTGTGGTTCGTGTGCTGTGTTGTAGAGCACAGTTCAGTTCAGTTGAGTTGAGTTGAGTTGAGTTGAGGTGTAGGTGCGGTCCTATTCTATTGTGTTGTGTGAACTAGTATTACATGATGATGATGGCAATGATGGCCACTTCTTGATTAAATGTTGGGCCACCTCTTTAGTGGTCGGGCTCTCACATCAATATAATAAAAGCATTTCACGTGAATTTGTTTCGACTGTTGGCTCATTCAGTCATTCCATTACTAGAGCTTTCATTCCACGCTTTTCTACAAATTGCTAAAAATTAGTCTCAATTTTGTCAGAATATGACTCAAAATAATTATAAGCACTTCAGAAGCTCTGGTGTCGGGAGTGATAGACTCTCTCAGTTTTGATTTGATTAAAAACAAAGAGTTGTCTAATGACGTGAACTCCAATTGCGATTACCCTATCATTCATCCACACAAAGACCATAAT
>JAQGBE010001423.1:0-11202 GCA_034698225.1 Scheloribates latipes | reverse complement strand
TTTATTGAACAATTGATTGCAAGAGAAGAACAACAAGAAAGTAAAGCACAACTGTTTGGCTCGCAGTCCAAACCAAGACTCCTGAGCTGAGCGCTCATCGCTCGCTCTGCAATGGCGTCGAGCACGTGGGCGACAGTGGTGCCATCTGTCCGACAGTGTCGGGTCACTGGTCATTAATATTCCGACATTGAGATAATTGGTGTCATCGGTCGGAATACAGAAAGTTATTGACAATAAGTGACTTAAAATTAGAAAATCATTACACAATAAAAATCATACGAAAGGTTATGGAAAAACATTTGATTATGAGATGAGATGATTGGCAGATCGGAGATGAGCCGACATCTGGAATCTTCGGAATATGATGTGTTCGGATTCTGTACATTTCGGATACCGAGATGTCCGTGATAGCAGGAGTTCGGGTATCTGAGAAGGTCGACCCTTTCAAATATATGAACAGTGAAGTTTGAAAGCGACGGCAAAATGTTTCTTCCAATTGACGGCATATACACAAAAAGATGGCATCACATGAAGACATAGACACCGATCATCGGTGGCCACCAATCCTAACGGCTGTCCATTCCGTCCGTCACTGATGGCTCTCATCTGTAGATAAAGTGGTATTCGCTTTAATATTCATTAAATTTTTTCGCAAATCTATTTTTCAATTTTCGTTGAGAGAGAGAGAGAGAGAGAGAGAGAGAGAGAGAGAGAGAGAGAGAGAGAGAGAGAGAGAGAGTCGTTGGTAGACAATGGAGTAGTGAAAACGATGCATCATTTCAGTCAAACATTTTGCTCAACCATTTCGATGGAATACACAGAATATCAGATCTCAGACTCAAACTGTCAGTTCAGTTCATTCGCCACTCGATTCTCGACTTTTATTAACATATTTTCTATGCATATGACGTCAAATATTGAGATTCTGGACCAAATCAATGGTCAATAACTGCCAAAATTGACATTGCTACATTCACATTGCTATTAAATGAAAGTGTGTTTATGGCCGGTGGCCTAACAGAAACATCAATGACAGTGACCGCGATTGTCAATCAATCACCGGTCCGACCGACCAAACAAACACTTTGATTACCGACGAGAATATTGCGATCGACTGTCGCGATAACTGAAAACATGTTTCGGCCGATACGGCAAAAGTCAAATGTCGTGGTCTTCTCAGAACGGGTTTTATGTCTGAAGATAAAAGCGCTTAAATCGAGTGTAAAATAATTTATAGAGTAATTGAAAAATTTATTTCAATGATAGTCATTGAGAGCAAACTCTTTTGATTTAGTATTCATTTGAGCGCCGATTATATCAAACAATACAATAAATTGCGAACTATTTTCGTCAATAATCGCAAAACACATGAAATGTTCGCTCAAATGGCTGTCAGAAAGTGATGGCGAATGTTGTCAACTGATGAAGAATGTCATCCAAGAAGTTCTTGGAAATAGAGATTATATTAATAAATGAGAGATTAATTTAATACATGATTAGAGAGGAAATTAATTATATTTGATAACTAGTAATAAATAATTCTGTAAATAATTATTCTTAAAATCATTATTACATTAGATAAGAGTCAATATATAAGAGTTGATAAACAAAACAAACATTGGTTTCAATACATTTTTACAATTTAAGAACCAATCAATAAATAGATCCGATATTTACAGTCACTATTCAGTCCTACATATCGAGTCAATACTGGTTCTGGTGGTACGGATTGTGCTGCTGTTGGTTACCGCCAGACAGTTGTCGCTGCAGTTGCGATACCATCGGCTGCTGAGGCCGTTGTCCCGTCGTCTGCCACTGAGTCATATGCGGTCCTCCCGTGCCGGCCATCGTCTGCATGTTGGCGTTCGGTTGGAACGTATTGGGCCGACTGTCCATCCCTGCCATCTGTCCCATCGTCACATTGGGCGCCGAACCCATCGGGTATTGAGATCTGAACAAAGTTCACAATTAACTGATGCCACGACTGGGACACGAATATGCAGTCGACATACCTCTGCGCCATGAATTGCTGGCTGGGCTGTTGGCCAACCATCTGGGACTGGCTCTGCATCTGCGCTCTCATCATCATCGGGTTGTGTGATGGGTGCTGGCCATAGCCAGGCGGCGGCTGACCTGACGGCGGTCCAGACATTTGAACGGTTTGGTCCATATTCTGCATCGACATTTGGCCCGACATCTGGTTTGACATTTGATTCGTCATTTGGTTGGGCATCGGATTCGACATCTGATTCGGCATTTGATTAGACATTTGATTCGTCATTTGATTGGACATCTGGTTGGACATCTGGGTCGGCATCTGATTGGCGAACGCCATGTTAGGCGGCGCGCCATAACTGGACTGCTGAGGGACTGACATGTGATGCATGGCTTGCGACTGATTGACGGTTTGGTTTTGCATCGAATACATTTGGTTCTGTTGGGCATTGACTTGCATTTGAGGCGCCGGTCCTCTCATCTGTTGTCTCATTGCCATCACTTGTTGTCTGCCCTGATATACCGGTTGTGGCGCTACCGAAGAGCCCATCATTCCCTGATTGGCCGGATTTGCGTTTTGCATATTGAACTGTTGCTGACTTTGATGTCTTGTGCTCAACATATTCCTCAACGCTGTCGCCCCCTTCGAGTGACCCACAGGTCTGGCCTCTGCGAAGCCACGGCCGCCAACCATCTGCTGCTGAGGCGGATAGTACTGCTGCTGAGACACCATCGGTGGTGGAACTGGTTGTGTCTGTTGCGGCGGTTGGGATGCATACCAATTAGGAGCCACTTGCTGTTGATGAGGTTGTGGTGTGCCGTATGGCTCGCCATAGGCACCTGGCATACGAATAGGAGGTGTTTGTTGACCACTCAGCGGTCCATTAGCGTTCTTAGGCTGTCGTTTCTTGCGTTGAGCTCTTGCTTTCTTGGGAGTGGGTGCTCGCAAAGGCAGGTCTAACATGGTCTCGCGTCTCATGGGGTCGTCCATCGCCATCGGGTTGGGCAGCATCTGGTTGGGGATCATCTGATTGGTGTTCATATGATTCATTTGGTTGGGAATCATTTGCTGCTGCAAAGGATGGCTCATCGGAATGTGCTCAGTAGGAGTCGGCGGCACAGACGGGGTCGGGATCTGCTCGATCACGTCTTCTGGAGGTAGAGGTGGTGGCTCCAGATAGTAAGAGAGCGGTTGTCGGAAGGAATGCTTGTGTCGCGCCAGAAGAATGCAATTCTCTTCGGCTCTGATCGGCTTCCTCTCCATCCGGACGGCGCCAAACCATTTCCAACTGAGTGGCGACGAGTTCTTGTGTCCCTCGACCAGATCCCACGGCGACACCATTTGTTTTTCGGCCACTTGCAAGCCTTGCTTCTTGTCGATCGAGTCGAAGCCTTGAATCTTATTGCCCTTGGTGTCAATGAGAGAGCCCATTGGCTCACAAGTGATCACTTCTGACTGCTGTTTGACAATCGGCAGCAATTGGCGGACCATTTTGATGCCCGGAGTGATCCGTTCGACATTGAGCTCCTTCTTGAGCTTTTTGATTAGGTTCTGATACTGTTTTTTGGTCTCCTCTCTGGGCTCAGACGAGTCGGTCACCTGAGTAGTGGTTATCAGAACAGTCAACATATCTAAGACAGTGGTGAAGATTTCGAAATTGATTTGCGGATCAACTATTGTGAAGCTAATCAATTGAAGCAAAAGCATTGACCACTCGTTGATCAGTGACGTCGACTTCTGGATCATATCAAACATACCGCCGACGAGACTGAGCCTCAGTTGAAGCCCTTCTTGAATGGCGTGTTTGGCCTTCAAATCTTCGCACAGCTTTTCATTGATCGCTTGAGACAACTGACTGTAGAGTGAGTTCAGCAGACATTCTCTCTGTTCGTCCTGTCCTTTAAGACACATCAATACGAGCGAAAGGAATGGCGGATAACTGAGAAGAGAGAACGACGGCTGCGATGAGTTGTTTGAGCTGTTCTTTTGCTGTTGAAAGCCTCTGTCTTTGTTTTTAGACCCTGAATACGAGCCCTGAGACTGATTGGCGCTGTTGGCCATCCAATTACCCGCTTCGAGCACATTGGCCGCCACTTTGAGTATCTTACCCTGAACAGTTGGCGGCAACATTGAGATCAGTGGCGCGATCAGCCAAACCCTGTCCTTTTGTACACTCGTGTCGTTCAAACTGTTGGGCTGTTTGTAAAATGTCTGCTTTGAACTGCTGTTGACGTTGAACAGAGTCAGTTGTGATGAGTTCTGTGGATTTTTGCTCATCTCTTCGGCCGAATTCTGAAAGTAGTCGACCGTCGCTTTGGCCACATTGTCGAGCCAAGAGTTGACATCACTTTGAGACTGGCAGTACATCAGTTGGAGCTGAAGCCATGAGACTCGTATCGACCACTCGTCCAGGTTTTGCAATATCTTTGCAATCGAACTCTTCTGGTCGGTGTCCATATCGGGCAGTGAGTGCATAGCAATCGACTTCGGGTGACAAATCATGTTCAACAAGTGCTGGGCTTCTTTGTGCGACAGTTTCGGATCCAATAGCAACTTGGTCAAAATGTCGGGGTCGAGCATAAAGCCGCGAAGACATCTGTCATGAACCCAATGCTGGCCACAGATCTGCCGCAACGCGTATTTGGCGGCGTCGCTGAGTCCGGCCTTTTCCATGATTCCGGTTTTGGACGCTATTGATCTGCAAAATGTTGTGCAGAGTTTAGACATCAGTTGTCTAATAAATTAATCAAGACATACGAGAAAGGTAGGTCTAAGTTTAGGTCCTCATCACTCGGCCCTGGCATCGGTCCTAAGATGTCTTGGATGCTGAGCTCGCCTTTGCCTTCAGTCTTCACTTTGGTCTCAGTGTTCTTCTTTTCGGCGGAATTTCCTGATATGAAGACAAATAATTGACAGCTAATGGACTACACAGACATCACGTGCTATAACATACCCAAGACGAGAATAGCCTTGAGAACCGTGAGAACGATTTCGATTCTGAGTGTGCTGTGCGCCGCGGCCAATAGGTACCGATCGCACGGATATTTTATACCGTAATGTGGCCGTTGATTGGGTGGGTTGGGAGGCGTTTGTGCCAAAACCAGAGGTCCCGGACTTGTCAGTGAATAGCGCGATGAAGTGGCGAAAGATGTCATAGTGTTTGAAGACAATGGAGTTTCTGAAGTCTTGAATAGACAGAGCAATAGATGACAGGTTAGCCGAGCGCCGGGTTCGGCGTCTTCGGTGCCATCGCCAGACGACGGCGCCAATAACGAAGGGACAGCCACTTGAAGGATGAAATCTTTGAGTGAGAAGCAGCGCCGCGCGATCAGAATGGATGTGAAAACGGCTATATTATCGTGCGTTGAGAGGTCCGATATTTCGACGTGAGTTAGCAAATCGTAGTAACTCTTCGGATTCGACGAACAACACAAAGCCTTGAGAGCGCTGAGCCATTCATTGCTCAGATGAGAGCACGAAGCGGTCAGTTCGGCGCACAGGACAGACATCTCATTGAGTTTGTCGCTATCACTGGCGTTAGAGATGCTCTGAATGGCGTTGCAGACGAAACTGTAGCGATCGTTGAGGTTGTCGTTGATGTTCCTGATGTGGATCGGGTCGACCTTGAGCTTGGGATTCTTCAGATAGTCCATCATCACCGTATTGTTCAGACGCATATTGGGCTTTTCGTCTGAGTGCAGGTTTCCCTGGGCACTGCTCATCTGCTTCATCTTGGAAAGCATCGCGTTGAAGCTGACAGAGTCGTGGTATTTGGTCCGCAAATAGCTATACGACGAGTGGAGGTCCCACAGGTAGAAGAGTATGCATCGCTCGGCAGAGGAACAGTCGCTAGGGTTGGTCACGTGGCGGACCAGTTTCCAGAGGCCCTCAAACATTGCGACGGTTTCCTCGTGAGACACGAGAAGACAGGTTTGATAGCGATATAAGACACCGACGATGTAGAGACCGATAGATGTGCAATAGGCTCGCGCCAGGATTGGACACTTCTGGTTCAGTTGAATGTCCACTTCGACCAACTCTTTAAGCATTTGCATCACGAATTCGATCAATCCGTGGACATTGAGCGCCATTTCCATCAGATCGAAGAGAAAAGCAATCGATTCGATAAGTGGTAAGTAATTAGCGTTTCCAATGGCCACTCCATTCAGCATTTCGACCGCTGCGGTAGCACACGATGTGGTGACCACGTGCTGGTCGAATGTGGACAGAGCCTGGAATTTGGTAATAGCGGACTCGAAGTTGAAGCCCTCTTTGATGGCGTGTTTCTTCACTTTTGCGCCATCGCTTATATCCATTGACGACTTTCGGTTAAATAGTTTGGTAATCTCTTTAGTAATCTTTTTCACAGCATGTTTGGCCTCGTCTTTGGCTTTGCCGACGCCATACAGAAGTATATGCCGTTGATTGCAGTCGTGTGCAAATGTCTCGTCTTGTGGCAGAGGAAAGTGCATTGTATACAACAAATGTCTGTTCGTCGCGTTTTTCACCGGTATTTCCGGCATCGGGAAAGTGGCCGCTGAGCTCAGACCACCGGTCGGGTTGTGGTCGTCCTCCTTATCGGAGCCAACAGAGTCGGGAAGCAGAATATCTGCAAAATATGCGTATATTATCGCAAACAAATTCAGCGATAAGTCATCGAAAAGTGTGAAAAAATGAAAAACAGAACCATTAAAGCCGTTCAGATATGACCCGGCATATGAGGTAACAAAACCAAGAGCTGACGGCCGACCCAAAACTTTGCGCCGTTTCGCGCCTTACAAGTGATATCATGCAAATTGTAGTCACAATTGATGTGAAATTCAATCAAGTGTTTCAATCAATGGAAATCATGCCAACAAAAGCCAAATGAAAAGAGAAAGAGTTAATCAAATGAAGAGCATTCAGAGTCATAGATATCAGAGTCATTCAGATGAATGGTGTGGAGGACATACCTGTTTGGTCAGTCATGTTCTGGTGGCCCGCCTTAATGTGCTGCAGCAACTTGTCGAGGTCGGCGTCCACGTTGTCGTCTCCCATATCCATCGACTCCCAGTTGGTCTGACTGTTAATGTCAGCGGACAGCGGGTCGAACATTGGCAGTGAAGAGCTCGACTGACTTTTCTGGAGACCATTGGTCATCGGACCACCACCGAGATGGTTGTGGTTAGTGGCGTCGCTGCTCGACAGGTTCGGCACAAAGCCGGCCAGAGAAGGCTCTTCTGAGCTCGGCTTCGACGGGTTCACACTGTTTGGCAACATTGATGTGTTGGGCGAGTTTGAGAACTGTCCGCGCGATATCAGTGTACACATGTAGAGGTCGTGCGAGAAGACATCGCAACGAATCAGTTCGCCGAACAATAGGATCAAGTTTGAAAAGGCCTGCTTATTGTCGGCACTGTTTAAGCCGATCTTGTCTTCATAGACCGGCGCCTGAGTGTCCAGGAAGTTGAGTAACAAATTCTGATATATCGGTGTAGACATCGAAGAATCTGAAGACTTGGTGCCATTAGTAGTATCTTTAGCGGGAGAACTGAGCGCCGAAATGCCATTAAGATTGCCATTCATTGTAGGGTTTGTATTGGCATTCGGTTCGGCAGTTGATTCGCTCTCTTCGCTCATCTCTATGTCCTTTTCAGCCGTAAGCTCGGACTGTCTTTTCTCCAAGAGCTTGGCCACAACAAGAGCCCTGTGCTCACCGGTCCTCTTGGTCGTCACCGCCCACTCACACAGCAAACGAACAGTCGGCTCGTCTTCGACTAAAATGTCAGACGTGTTCTGAGCGACACTTTCTTCACCATTTGTACTGTCTTTAGCACTGTTTGTAGCACTAGTCGATTGGTTCGGACTGTTGGTCGCAAATATCTTCGAATAGAGTGAGTCCAATGAGTTGGTCGACTCGAGTTTGTCGAAGCACTGTTTGTCCAATGAATCCAAGACACCTAACAACTTATTGACGGTCGCTCCGGGCGTTTGCTGCCATCGATCACAAAACCAATGCATTTCAGACATTTTGCTTCTCTCCCGAATCTGTTCCTCTGCTTTACGTAATTCGTTCCTAAGATAAGGATTGTGTGGCCGCGGAGGCATCGGTAGATTGGAGGGCTCGCAGGGAAGGAAGTCAAGGGGAGAGCCCTGAAGAGTGGCCGACGCTTTACTGTCGCCGACATTAAGCCAAATGAGAGCTGTGGGACAGTCGAGTGTCACGATCTGTATCATCACTGATAGACCTAATATGACATTTCGGTGATGCGAACAATTAACTAATTCGTTGAAGCAAGCAACTATTTGTGCACTCGAGTTCTGATTGGAGGCGTTTGTCGTCGAGTTCATTGAAGTGTTGGCCGAGTTAGGGGTCGAGTCCTTCTGTGGACTGACCGTTGGAGAGACACCGTTGACCGCTGCGTTCAGACCATTATTGGTCATGTTTTTAACCTCTTTGTTCACTTCATCTTTGTTGGAGTCACCACTCGAGTCGCCCAATTGGCCGCAGCTATAGTCTGAGACTAATTGGTTCAACTTCTTGGCGCACTGGTAGACCAACTTGCGGGACAACCGCTCCGACTGAGTGAACTCATCGACATATTGCAGAACTAAGGGCACAACAACTGCCATCACGGAGTCGTCGGCAGACTTGATCTTCTCTAACAGTTCCAACAGCCAGAACAAGAAGTCCTCTTTGTCGAGGAGACCGCCTTCGAACAGATGTCGCGCTAATTGGGTGTAGTATTGCCATTGTTTGGACACTTCATCGCTACTGATCGACGAGTTGACGCAAGAGTTGACCGGAGCTGCAGAGCTGGGACTCACGCCGTGGAGGGACTCACAGAGCTTCTGGTACTGGTCGCGAAGGAATTTGCACAACGCGGCGGTCCACTCCTGCGACGGGTCCGGCAGTTGTCGCTTCTTGGACTTGTTGTTGGACTCGGCCATCGCGATGTTGTAGGCGGAAGACACCTTGAGGAACCACTCGGCCTTCATCATCGGCACTTTGAACTCGTAGAGATTGGACAGTATCTCTTCTTTCTTGTTATAAAAGGGCACTCTTCGGGTGAGTTGCGACAACGTCTTGGCACCGGACGCCAAGTCCTTAAACCAGGCGTCGATCGCGGGCTTGTGCTTCGCGGTCACGATCCACATGTTGTCCTTATTGAACACATTTTGCTTCTTCCGAGTGTATTCCGGAAGTGTATTCAACTCCAACTTCTTGGCCAACAGTGACGAGAAGTATGAACCGAACCTATTGGGAGCGATGTTGGCATTTCTGGCCGACCCGTACTCGTCGGTGATCAGAGAGCTATTATTGAAGCCCTGCTTCACGTTAACGGCCGTCAACTCATCCTAACAAAGCAATCGGTCGTCAATTGTCAGTCCAGTCGGTGGCCAGAAAGTGGCCGTCAAATGAGTGCAAACCTCTTTTTGTTTTGGGTCCTGCGGGTAGACATCGGGCGGTCCCAACTTGGCCTTCTTGAGCGGCCGCTTCTCGTAGAGCCAACTGCTGACTATCCCTCCCGACATTCTGGTCAGTGGCCGACCGCTAATCCCATCGCAGTCTAAACGTTAGAGACATTTGTTGTCATTTGGCGACTCATTTTTGACTTTTCGTCACTTTGTTTATGTCGTCGACTCAAAGATGTCGCTCTGAAGAACCGGTCGCTACCTCTATGCCAGACCTATAGAGACCTACTGAAGAGGAGACTGTTCTGGCAATCAGTTCGTGTCCTCCGGGTATCACTTGTGGTAAGAGGTGATACTTCGGCGGCTCATATCGATCGCCAATTAGTTGCAACACAACTAACCAAATCAAACCAATTGACTCTTCACTGGTTTGATTAGAGTGGCAGCGATTGTGGCCTTCAATGCATCATAAGATCACTCGAGTGGCGACACTCTCACTAACGGCTCCTCTGGGAGTCAGACAATCGCCGCTATTACCACTATGACCACTACCATGGTCATGATGGCCATATCACGTACAACATTTGCTCATGGTGATGCTACAATCAAACAAACAAACAAAACAAACACAATCAAATAGACACACAGTGATTGATAATTAGGAACTTACATAATAGCAATTTGCATGATAATTTCATATCATAGCAGCAAGGACATTAATAAACACATAACTTGTGACTATGGGACGAAGGAATACTCTATCGTGATTGTTGGCCAGATCAGATCATACGAGCCACATATGATAGAGTGTTTAAGTGTTTATTCATTTATCAAGGTGTCTGCTCTGTAATCTGCCACAGAATTATCTTGATGAGTCTGCCACAAGGCTCTGATGTTACTGGGAAAACATTTCTTGATGAAATATGTAACGACAATTCAGAAACCTGATTGATAATTTGCAATATATTCTATTTGAACATTGAATGATAACCTCGACAACCTTGATAACAAACATATACATGTATTAAATAAATGCGATTGAAAATTCAGATTCAAAAACAAACAAGTTCGTTTTCATTCGTGTCTAGAAATCATATTTATCAACAAAGACTACGACTCGAGGCAATCGCTGATAACTCCCTCGCAAATAGGTTCGATCGTCGAACACGATTTTATCTTGTACTGAGCTAGCTAAATCTTGTAGAATCGCATTAGCGTTCTATCGTAAGACAAAATACGTAGAATAAGTGTGGCATTCAATTAGATTAGATTGGATGTGATGGCGAGGCAATTAGCAAGGTAAATTTGTTCAATTTGTGTGTGCGATGGTCTGCGAGCGACAACAAATCGATTGATTGCCACAACCGGTCTTCGGACGAGGTTTTGCCGGTGGATAACAAGTGGAGGACGTGTTAGCTCTGCCTTACATCTGCCTCACAGATAGTTTATATCCCCTTTGGCTGAGTTTAGGATTACTTAAAAGAATACTTTGTTTTAGTATCGCTTCTCGAAACTGAAAATAACATTATTTTGCGTAATAAGAGAAACAAATTTGAAAATCTTATTCAACAGAAATAGTTTGAGTGCTCTTAAGAGGATTAGAGTGGAAACCAAATTTGACTTTCATTGGTGCCCATTGTGAGACAATACCAGTAGTGGTACAGTAGTTGTAGTACTCGTTGTGTCACTTGAATGCCACTCGTTTTGCACGGTTCGAAACACTGGTCTTATTAGTATCATGAGTGGACGAATGGGAGTACGCGGGGAAGTGTTATTTTGCGGGTACGGTTAAATGAGCAAGATTAAACACA
>JAQGBE010001422.1:0-11206 GCA_034698225.1 Scheloribates latipes | reverse complement strand
TACTTTGAATCAATAAACTTTCAATTCTCTTATCATTCGTTGATTTGTCGCTCCATTACTTGACTGTCAGGTCTGGCGTTGTCTTCGGTTCAGAACCCGACTGTCAAACCATTTCCTCGTCTGTTCTCCAATTCAATTGTCACTCATTTCGTGCGATAATAAATCATTTGTTTTGAATTTATCGACGAAATCACTATTATTTAGTAAACAATAACTAAAACCAAACCATTTATCATATCTTAATTACACAAATAATTGTTTCGTTAAATCACTTGCAATCGCAGTGACAGTACATGTGAGTCGAGTGCTCGCCTCCAGACTGTCGGCCCCTCTCTGACATCGTTCGCTCAAACATTGATAATTCAGAGCAAGTTTTCATTAATGAAACTGAGATCTGGTCTCTCATTGCAATGATATACGGAGAGAGTGTCCCACTTTGCCAACGGAACAAACTTAGACTTCATTTGCAAAGTTCATTGGCGACCAGAAATCGGTGGCGTCTGTTGTGGCCATCCCTGAGTGGCGCGGACTCTATGCGGCAATCAATGAGAGCTCGACTGATCACGACTTGGGCTGAAAGTCTTCAGTTGAGCCCAACTTAACTGACATTAAGTCAATTGTCTAATTGATTGGTTGGACTTTAATGTGTTCGATAAGACAGTTCGCACTACCGTTACACCGATCGGTCGCTCCACTGCTTTGGCTGACGACCACTGATCCGCAAATTAGACGTTAGTCGAGAGACTTTCGACAGTCAGATGAGTCCATATGTAGTTTGGAGTTTGACATACTATACATTCCTAGAAAAGCCATCGAAACAAACAATTTTTTGTGTATTATGTATAATGTAACGGAAATTGTGATCATGCAAATCATGCAAAATATGATCATTCACTGTCATCCACATCAGGGATATGTCGAACAATTCCTGAATGCAAATCGCAGTCAGCCTTTCATAACAATCTGTTATATGCGAAATAGAACGGTTCAATCAGCTAGATCATTGGCTGATTGGCTTGGTAACTAATAATAATTGGTCTAGTGCCCAACAAACACAAGGTGATTAGGACAATTGTCGATAAAAGTTTCCTAAATAACAAGTTTATTTTTGGTTGTTATTGTTGTCGAGCTATGACTTGTAGTTTCAATTAATTTTCTAATTCCGTGTAAATTATCTGAAAGACTCGATAATTATGGAAATTAACAACAATTCAACAAATAGTGAACGAATAGGCTCTCAATGTTGAGCTCGACTTCAATGCAAAAGCCATTATAAGAGCACTTCATTCATAAAGTCAATTGTGTTTCCCATTAATTATTATTTCCTTTTTTAACACTTAATTCGACTGAAAAAGTGTAAAAAATGTCGAATCAATGGAATTTGACTGCTTTGCACTCAATAAACCGCTTTTGTGTCCAGATATTTCCAGGATAACAGTAATTGGTTGGTAAGAGTAAGCAACACCGAGCAACTCGTGACGGCTGAAGAGTAGAACGAACCGGTCTGTCCCGGAGTGGCCTACTTCGACGCCATCAGGACTCAGGCCAACCAAATGTTGGCAGAGATGACAATTAGATAATTATTGCCACTCTTTCTACACCTGATTATTAGGTCGGAAACCTTTAGACAATACTGTAAGCCCAGGAAGACTTAATTAATCGGAGCTAAGCATCGCTTCAATTAATGTTCCAAATAATTGGCGTCCAATTGGCTCTACTGTTGGCAAAACACATCAACTGTTAAATCATCCCATTCTGGGACCGAAGGCCAGACCAATCACTCCAAACAACTCCAAGCACTGAAGGGGTGAGAGTGACGGGGAATGCCTTCCAATAGACCAGTAATGCTCGTCAGTGATCATCACTAATCAAATCGGAGTCATTAGTTTTGAAATCAATGTCAGCCCAGAAAATAGAACCCAATATTGTGAGAACAAACTGAATAATCAGTGGCAGGATATCGAGATTCTGACGTACAGTGAGTTGTGATAGTTAATAGTTAATAGGCGTATAGTTAGCAGTGAATGGTTGGGTTGAGTGTACTGTCGGCCGATGTAATGCATGGTTTGTTCGCCACCTATTAATCGGGAGTCTGTACGGCGTGTTCTGATCGGAAACGAGTGACTCGACTGAATCAGGCACTGCAGGCGTGGACAGACCTGATCTCGTGTCTCACATCACCCCATACTCTGCCATAGCAATGATGTGCTGATTATGGGTTGCCTTAGAGTTCCACCGATTGTCAACTTATGTGTACATTATTTGATAAGATATTATCGACTTTTGCTTATTATACGCCGGCATTAGTCAACACTAACTCAATAACTAACTATAAATTAGAGGTCCACTCAGTAGACAATTCAGTTGATCTCTTCCACAAGTCTTCACAAGAAGTTTTAACTAATTAAAGCATTTTATATTCGCATTGAATCGTGATTTTAATTACCGGTTAATTACTCGGTCACAAAATGTATCCGTCATTTGCCAAGAGTTTTCTGCCGCGACAGAAGTTCACCGAAGAAGACCAACAAATCTATAACAACCACATAATCGAGAACTTCATCGACAAAGTCAACGAAATGAACGGAACGGTTCTCATACCTTCCAAGTTGCGAGACGTGGACAACCCTCAGAACGAGCTCAACGAAGATCTGTACCAATGCTACCGAATGATCAATACAGTGAAACGGGATTTGTTTGAGCCGTCCCTTCAGGAGAACTCGAGCTCTGGCGTCGGTGTCTTCACTCCGAAACGCAAACTCTCGAGAGCTCTGATTCAGCGCAAAGAGGAGACCGAAGCGGGGGTTCCGCTGCGGGAGAGGAAGGTCTCGGCATATAATGGACCGATAGTGCCATTGCTGGAGAGGAAGTCGTCCAATGGGAGCGCCTCTTCGTCGCGGGTCTCCAGTTGTTCGGACCTGCTCTCGATGGACACCAACCAGAACGAGGTGGTCAACGACATAAAGTGCAAGAACTCGGTCCAACTGACTGACCTCTTCCAACACCACTTGCACTCGATGTACAACATCTTAGAGCACTTCACCAAAGCTGCCGATTATATAACGGAACAGTACTTGGAATTAGTCGAGCCGTGAAAGTCTGTCTCGTTTTTAGTTTTAAATTAATTTTATTTTGTATTATATATTATATTCGATGTAAAGTTGAAAATTAATGTAAATTTTATTCGACACTCAAATACTAATAAATAATTTACTCGAATTAATCCAAAGTTTATTTTGATTTTCAATGATTCTAAACCAAAACACGAGACAATCAGAGCTGAGATGCTATCTTAGATGCCCTTGCTCACCATGGTGGCTCACTGCCACCTTAGATATTCCTAGATATCGATCCGCATATGAATCAGCGTTTGTGCACTTATTTTCGCACATAAGGAATGCCTTCCGATAACCGATTGAAAGGTTTCGGTTATTAATTAATGGTATCGATGATCAATGCAATGCAATGGCCATCGAATTCCATTTTTGTTGGATTGGTTGGAAAAACCGTTCATTAGGTTCGATAAAACTTTTTAATGTTTGCACTGATTGTGAAATGTCGTGCGAGTCGAGAGAGACTGTCCTCAAAGCTGACGATCGGGTTTATCGTAGCATATCCTACCTCTCATAACGTTATCAAGATCATTCCGATCACTTGCATTGATAACGAGGCCAATTGTTATTTATTAACATTACCGTATAATTTGCAATCACTCTTTTTATTGCCTCTAATTGTACCTCAATCTCACTCTCAGTCTCAGTCGTACTCTCGCTTTCAGATCCTTTCTAATTAATAATGAGTGCAAATGACGGACTTTTCTAAGTTACTAACAGTTACTCCACTATTGCACAACTGGGTTATAATCTGGTGTTGCGGATACTTTTTGTGGCCACCACTTCTTGTAATGACCTGATTAGGCAGGTGTGCCATTGTGCCATGCTCAATCGGATAGATCAAGTATTTAGCAGCCATTTCACGGACTTTCAATCAAAACTTTTAGTCTCTATCAGAAAAGGCATTTCTAATCAAACAATTTATGACATAATTGTTAACAAATGTATCGCCAGTTTTGCGAACCAGTGGCTGACCGTAACTCCCGACTAGTTGGCCACCTCTGAAGCCATTGGCGACAACGCCAGTCCCGCACAGTCTGTCTGCACATCTCGGCTCACATTAAGCTCCGATCACAAAACGACAGAATCGTATGATTGAGTGATCGATCAGTGGTCTGATGTCGCGAATTACATAACTGTATGAATGGAATGATCGGAATAATTGCAATTCGGCAGAGAGTGAGGCACAGAGGGAGAGACAGAGGGCTCGCACTCGAGTCGAGTGACAGCACTCATGCCATCCATGCAGAGCTTCGATGGCTGTGTCGGTCGATAGCAAATCAGATTAGTATTAGTATTGAAACATTTAAATACCAATAAGTTTTAGCATTTTATTAATTTATGTCTAATATTGCGAAACATAGGCAACAAATCCGATCTCAAGTTCGCTAATTATACGAAAGCGAAAGAGATTTAACAGTCTTTCGGCGTTTCGTGACTTCGAAGGCCTTAATAGTAGTGTTGACCGACTTGTGCTCAACTGAAGGATGATTTGATTCGATTCTTATATGTTTAGAGCCCAACCAAAAACAAAATGATAGACAAACGAAAGCGTATTTCCCAAACATTCCGATCATATAAATCAATAATAAAAAGCTTTGCAATTATTATGAGTTTAATTGACTTCAAGTCAAATGTTTTCAACCGAAACCCCAAATCCGAGCCAATCCTTGAACTAGTTATTACTCTCTCTTTAATTATCGTCCAATCGCTTGATATTATGTTTTAAACATTTGACACAAAATTTCGTTTCGTTTCCATTAAATTCGTATTTTTTCATTCGACGCGAGTGTCACAGCGTTTGAACACTTTGTCCCAAACGCTATAAATCCAGTCATTTATTGCAAAACCAATTGTCAGTACATCTGATGGACTGATTCGAGGCATCACTTGACGATCACTTAGTAGTCGTTCGCTTCGAACATGATTTCCACGGATTTTAAATCAGTTTATTTTGAATTTTGATTAGATTTTAAACTTTAAAACTTAAACATTTCAAACATTTCATTGCCATAAATAACAAGAATCGAATCATTTGATGGCAAATCATTTGAGCGGCCAATCAATTATTGAAAGTGTTATGCGTTATGACATTCATTGCGCAAACCTGTAAAATATGATTTTCATTGACTTTTGATTTTCATTCAATTGTATTGTAGTTGTCGTGAGTTTCGGTTTATAGTCGTATAAAACATTAATTTTATGCACAAATTCTTATTCACTGAAAAGTGTTCAGTCGTTTGTAATTTGTTTGTAATTGATTTAAATTTAAATTAATTTTGAGCCAAACAAGAGTGCAATAAATCCAATGAATTTGTAGCGCATATTAATTGAGGAAAATTAGTGACAATTGAATTAAAAATTTGTTTTTATTTACTATACTTTTAATTGACTTTTGGCGTAAAACAACTTTACTAACTCTTAAGAAATAACTTGGGAACTCAGTTAAAGCCTCCGAACTAAACAAGTTTGGATACAATAAACTTGCTATTTATTTGTTTATTGTATGAATATTGTTGCGAGAGCATTTTTTGTTGCTTTTATTACCAAAGAGAAAATTGATAAATTGCTAGATTGATAAAGGTGAGTTGTTTTTGCAAGAAAATAAAACTTGATTTTGAGCCGAACTTAATAACTTTGTTGAGAGTGACAATCGCTGTGAGTGATAGGTCAAGGTCTTTCTCGGCTAAGATAATTGATATTCTTCTGGCGATATTCAGCACATTTCGACTCATAATCGCTCACATAATTCGATATTCGAGGCAATTATATAACTCTCGCAAACCCTCAACCGTTGAGGACTCGGAGACCAGCAATCAGTTTCTCAACTTATAAGTCTGTAAGCCCTCCAAATGTGTCGAGTAATCAATTGATTACAAGAATATTCTTTGTTTCAAACCTATTGATTACAATATCTTTCAGTTAACGACAGTATTCTCAAAGAAATGCACGACTTTTGGCGACATTATTGGAAATATTGAATATCAAAACTTTAGATATTAAATTGCTTTTGAGTCAAAAGTCATTTCTTCGGATATGCTTCGAGTGTTTTGCGTCAAATTCGTTGGCATTTCATTGCACCCAAAGCGGTGAAAATCTTTGGATTTGAGATTCGGTTGTATTTCATGCGATGGCGAATGCATTCCAGGATCTGATAGAGTGATAGACGCAACCAAACAAAGACATCCAGTGTTGGACACAAACATAAATTTGAATTTTGACGCAGTTTTTGAAGAATATCTGACTCCGAATTGAGACAAAATTTCAGATGTCATTAGATATGTCAGTGAAAAGCAAACATAGATCAGAGACAGTCGTCATCAGAGCATCGCTACCGCCGTAATCACGACTGCAATCACTGGTCGTTCACTCGATGCGAGTCTAATCGCAAAATATTCATCACTTATTAAAATTTGATTAACATTAGTATAGATTAAATGTTTTTTGGGCTTTCGTTCAATTTATTCGATAAGTAAAATAAATTAATGCACTTTCCTTGTTGTTTCGCAAACGAGTTACAAGTAAAGCCTAACCATCGGCGTATGCAAACCACCAAGGATGCTTTACATGTCTCAATCAATAATTAAATCAATGTTTTGCTGTAAAAATGTGTAATAATTAAATGGAAAGCAACGCTTGTTTTCTATGCAATGCATTGATATTTTCGATGAGTTTGACGACAAAATCCCTTCGACTCGCAGTCGAGCACAAAAATCCCTTTCGTCCCCTATTAGGCTCAGGTTTTCCATGATGATGACGAACGCAGTCCTTGGCCGTCAATTGTGTTGGCAGAGGAAGACCAAGGCCATTAATTGTGTGCCTCTAATCGCCAGATTAATTAATCAACTGCTCAGTTAATATCGCTAATGACTGATACCTTTACAGCGATTTGAATAGACGTCGGATTGAGAATCAAATGACGAAATGAACAGAAGGTAAACACAAAACCAATGAATTGATTAATCAGTTTTTAATTGGAATTATCTGCTAATAGATTGGATTAACGATCGGATGTGCGGTTCGTATCGATTGTTTGAATCGCCAGCGAAGGACTGGTTATCCAATCGGTGAACACGAATCTGTCATTTCATTACAGCTATATTTAACTGTTTTATATCCTATTAATAATTTATTGACTTTTAATTTTGATTTTACAATCGATTTTCAGTTTTGAAAGCTATTTCCTAATGAAGTTAAGCCAAAATTGGGAGTCAATGTCGTAAATCACAAGACAGACGTGAACTACCATGGTAGTTGGTAGCTCACATCGCAATTTTCCCCAATCTAGACAAAAGATCATTAATAGCAGTGTAGCCTGCACATTTTCGTGGAGATTCCTAGCTAATTCGGCGTGTGATGTATGATTGCCGTCATCGCACGGAATTCACCTTGCCAGTTTGGCTCAAAGTTAATTTGTTTATTTAAGAAATCGGTTGCGAAAAAAAAGTGATTGCCAGTGATGTTGTCGGTCACGATCGGGAATGAGCAAGTTACATCCAGTTACATTTCTTTCGAATATTTCCTAAATACGTAATTCCACTCAAGTATTGCAAAGAATTTTCAGGCAAAAAAATAATAATAAACTTGTTATTAAACTTGAAAACAAACTTTCCATCGAACGCATTCGTGGAAGTGAGAGCTGTTCGACATTTTTTTCACTTTAGAAAATTCAAATATTTATTGTTTAAGCTTTAAAACAATTTTCGTATTCATTCGGAAGCCTTAGACTGAGCTCTTGGAAGGTCACCAAATGATTTCGCTGAAGGATTTGGCGCTATTTGAGTGACCTTTCAATGCAATCAACATATCCTCTAATCTGATCGTAAATTAGTTTCTTCTAATTTGAATCAACACTTTCTTTGTCTGTCGCTAAAGGATTCCAAAGGAATGCCATCGCTTAGGGATGGGAAGAGTGGTAATGACTGTGGAAATCCATTGACACCAATATCTCAATTAACGGCAATCGAATCGTTTGTTACAAAAGGTTAATAATAGTTATAATAATAGTTATTATCGATTATGTGAACGAAAGCCAACTCTTTCTGCGTATTGACAACACAATTGACTTAAGAGTTATCAAAACTTTCCACAAGTTATTCACAAAACCCACTCAAATGGCTGTTTTGCCACGTGTTTGCCACAGAGATGTTCGCTCCATTTGTTTGGTTTGGTGGCACCAGCAAGGTCAATTGTCTCCTTATGTCAATATAATGCTAAATTGGTGTTGTATTAGCTCTTTTGTGAGCTAGGAGCAAGGCAATAAATATTATAAACATTGAGGAATTTAAATAAACCTAGATAGTAAATAGATAGTAAACGTGTGGAAAACCCTTGCCCTGGGCATCGTTGCAATGCCTCACTCTTGGACTGAGATTTGAATAAAAAAAGTGCAGCCATGAAACTTTTTGCACTGCCTCTAGCGCTGTGTTAGTCGTTCTTCGAAACAATACTTGGAATACTTGGCGAAGACCTTCTCTCCAATCAAATTTGCAGATTTATTTTGAAACCTCTTGGATAATGACAAGTCATTAAAGTCATTAAAGTTACAATTCAATTGTCGTCAGCTATACTCGAACTTTAAGTCTAATTCGCGGACATTTCAAAACAAAAAATTCAAATTTTCTGAAAACTCTTCGCTCTCCGGAGAAACAGACGTCAGCATCGCATCAGAGGTGCGATCCGAACACTGAAAACCCTATTGTCGTGTGTTAGACAAGTTATGGCAACAGTGAACTTGCAAATGCACTTTCTCTACGCTGTCTCTATTAATTAAGTTTTCTCAGTCTTTGTTTATATATCTTACGACACATTCGAGATAACACTGAGACCACAATTGGCAGACCAAAGGATTTTCTGCAAACAGACTACACAATAGAGGAAAAAGTGGAGATAGTCTACGATAAGAGATAGAGAAGACTTCTTAGAAGAGCTAAAGAAGAGATAATTTAATTGACTTTTTTTGTAGCGAAAATATTCAAATAACAAAAAGGAAAAGTGAAGCGAAATATCGCTATTTTGTCATGAAATCCAATTTAAACCAATGGGTCAGTAGTTCTGCTCAAATAGTAAATCAGGTTATGCTCGAAGCGAAGGACTAGTTTCGGATTAACAGCCAATTCGGGGCTTTATAGACATCGCTCGTGAATTTCGCAGCTATTTTCAGTCAAAACAATCTCATATTAGAAGAATTTTAATCACAGTTTTGGCCAAAAATGGGCGAAAAAACCCAAATATGAGAACAAAACAATTATTGGCATTAATATTACATTGCATTCCACGAGACTTTCAGCAGAAGAAATATCACAAAACGTCTCTGCATTTCCTTTACTGAACGAAAGCGAAAAAATAAAGATTCTATTCGACTGTTTTCGATCGTTTGGGAACTAAAAAACTAAAATTTAATTTAACTTTTATTAAGCGATTTATTTGGCGATTAAGCGTCGAATTAAATATTCAAACGAATGTCTGTTTTCCCGATTGTGTGCCTCAAAGCTATTATTATAATCATTATATTGACGTCTATTTCAGTGATTTCGCAAACAGTGAACACAAAACACAAAACAGAGTCTCATTGTTAGAGCCGATGATTACATAACCGATCGGTCGACCAATTTTTCAATCGGACCGCCGTTTGTTTGACAGATTCCAACCCTTCTGTTGTTGAGCGGAGCAAACATGCAATTTGTCTTATAGTCTCTCTCCTTGTTTACCTCACACACGCACTACCTGTACACCCGTTCCTGTAATAAGTGGCAGTCAATTAATCCTGTTTTCACCTTATAATTAGTGATACACCGCTTTGATTGAGTAAATCGGATGACATTTGGGAATTACTCGAGTGGGACATCACTAGTGGTACGTGACGTACATCACTAGATTAGTTCCACTCCGGATCAGTTCCGTCTCACTCGCAGAGAGGATGCTCTTTGTCTTTCACAATCTTCAGACAATTTCAATCACAAATTCTCTGAAATATCTGACTTTAAAATTTTTGGAATCTTTTGTCAAGTTTTGTGTAAAAGATTTCGCGAATCGATTAAATTAAAGTTAAATTAAGTTTAAAATTGAATTCAATGTCGAAATCACTTTTAATGATATATCGAGTGTTGGCTAACAGTGCCGAACAGTCGCTGGACATGTGATCTTCAGGTGGTTCTGGCGTTGGCCACCACCAGGAAAGTAGTGCTCAAGTCATCCAATTCTGACAATTGGTTTGTTTTAAGACTTTTCGGATGACGTCCGCAAAGATCGGGAATTGAACGTAAAGGCAGTCAAATGAAATCGCAATAAACTTTTTTTTCGTCAAACACTCGATTTTTATTTGAATTACAAAACAACACATTTTTGCAACAAATCATTGCCTCTCTTCTACTGAATGACAGGTCAATCGAAAATTAGGAGAATTTTAGTCACAATAAATGAAAAGGAAATCAGACTAATGTCAAAAAATTCATGGGAATTGTGATAACATTTTTGTAATGAAATGTGAATTTCTTATTCCGAATAAGTTATTCGAGAAAAATCTCATTTCACTTGGCATTTGATTCACTAGACGTCCACTATTTGTGTATAAAAAACGAAACTTCAATTAAAACTGAGCAAGTATATAATATATAATAAAAGCAATATGTGACCAATGATAGGCTTCTTGTGTCAGATATTCTTTTAAATAAATATGTCTTTTCCTCAAAAATAATACAATTAATAGCAAAATATAAACAATAAATATATTAATATTCTGTGACATCAATATTAATACATTATTTGGTTGTCAATACTTTTGAGTCAAAAATTACTTTTCAATCAATACAGTGTTCTATCAATTGGCAGACCTCCGGAACAGTCAATAACGAACAAGAAATGGCTCGAAAAGTATAGATAAAGATCTCTAATTCTATATCAAGATATGAGAGAAGAACTCAAATTAATTAAATACTCTTTCAAAGGCTTTGGATTAGAGATAAGGAATGTGATTAAAAAGCATTAGTATATTGAGTTTGGTCTGAATCAAGTGAATCACTCGTCACTGAGTACTGAATGGTGTGATCATTGATTTAATTGATCATTGATTTCAGTTGAGATTCTGTTCGTAC
>JAQGBE010001421.1:0-11208 GCA_034698225.1 Scheloribates latipes | reverse complement strand
TTATATTAATTAATATTTAAAAATATATTAATCAAAACGAATCTATCGATTGGTGTCCAACAAAATGCTGCAAAATGTGAGCCCAGAGTTGAATATTCCGTGAGAGTCAGTGCCTAACGATATGCAGACAATTGCTTGGAATCGGTTAACACGTTATTCACAATCCATTGGAAATATATATGCAATTCGTTATCAAAAGCCACTTCAGAGCCAATAATTAGTCGACAAATATGGATAATCCGAATGTAGTGCTCGACGACGACGACCTGTCCGAAGAGGAACCGGGAGAGACCATTCGGCTCAGGCCTTATTTAGACTGGAGGGTGAGTGATACCGAACCCAAGACACTTCCACTTCCACTCGATTACTATTTTCGTTTAGAGTTGAGACACAAAATCAAAAAAAACTTTTCCACTACTCGTTTGCCATAAATTATTGACTAATTGTATTACTGAATCACTAATTCCATTGATTTTTCGCCCAAACTTTTCGCTAAATCACCAGTTCTTCAGTGAAATATGTTTCGTATGTTTTGTTTCGCTGATTGAAAGCCTCTGTCAGTGAGTAGTGATGTGAGTGAAGGACTCACTTCTAATCGGTTCTCATATTGAGACCAAATTCTCTGTTCGTTATTAGCGATCATTAAAAATCATTACTAAAAGCAATGATAAATCAATTTTATTTAGCGTTCATTTGTCGTATAGAAAGGCATTCATTGCTCGCTTTCATTATCGGTCAGACCTTCAGATGCGTTCAGTTATGGACACAAATACCACAAAAAGTATCGACGATTAGAAACATTAATAATTGAGTCCATTAAGCGATTCTCGTTTGCATTCAACGATCGGTTTATTGCTGTTCTTCGCATACGATTGGCGTCTGAGACCTCTTCGCGAGGCATACGGACAGACACGACACGTGTTGTGACAAATCGACTCTTTTAGTCGAGTCATGGCTGCAATCAGTTATCAGAATTGTTATTCATATGCAAATTGTCTCGAGTGGTGAGTCCGGGCGCCTGAAGTGAAGCGAAGCCGAGCTCCGGCTCAGCGACCGATCGATTAGATTATTGAAACGTAAAATAGCATTCATTTGACTGTCATTTAGCTAACGGTGTGTTGCGATCGCATCTCATCGCCTGATTGAAGAGCTCTTCCGATCCGAGGATTTATACCTTTAGTAGCAATAGATTAGAGAAAATCCTCAATAAATTGGTTTTAATGTCAAAACTTATTCTATTTATTCTATAAATGGTTTGAAGTTTATTTGCATTTTCTCTGCTTTTTTGAATAATTAGATTTAAATGAAATGACATTTTTATTCTTGTTATTCGTGTCCAACAGAGCAGAGAATCTCATTTATGACATAATTTGATGATTAAATTCATATAAGTTTTGGTTTACATTCTGTTTATGATTTCAATGTTTAGAATAATAATGAACAGAATATTTCGGCCAAACTGTTGAACACATTCTGTGAGTCACACATCGTTAGTGAATGCCATTAATTCCCTTGATTACATTCCAAGATCCGGCTGAGATTTGGCACTTAAATTATGCCCAAATGAGCAACTTATGATCTAGCTCCAATTCTGCCAATAGATAAGTAAACTTTAATGAATTTATTTCAAGTGCTCCACAAAAGTGTTGCTCTGAAATGCATTTCGTCTGAATTGTAGTTTTTGTGCTGGTTTAGCAATTTTGCAAGCTAATTTCTGGAGAACAGACACCAATTCATTAAGAAGATATGTTAGCTTGTTGAAATGTTGATGTTTGCCAACTGAAACACTCGAATGATTGACTAAAATTAGAGCCCAAAGAGTCTCATCCGATGTCTATCAGTCCGACCGCTCGTCGACTGTCGGACGCAATTAGGACTCAATTTAAGTGAAGAAACGAAACAATCCTTTGGTTTCGTTTGAATTCCCAATGATTTAGAGTCGAAACTCGCGAACCATTTCCGACTAATCTTTGTTTTTAATGTCAAAACTATTGAAATACTTTTTGAAGTCGAGCCAACTCTGAGGAATGGGTCGGCGTTTCGTCCAAACATAGCCACCAATGAGTGTTTCGGCTCTCAGTTCGGACGCACATCTCATCTACACTTGGAATCAGAATATTTTTATATTTCGATAATTGCAGACAAAATATACGAATTTGGGCTAAACTGGGATTTATATCTATTAATAGGAGACCGACGACGACCCGAGCTTTCCCCGAGTGAGCAGTCAAGTGCCGCTCTCACCCAAGATATCGGATGAGGACACGGAAGAGCCCATCGAGAGGGGCAACTGGACCGGGAGGTTCGACTTCCTGCTCTCGTTGCTCGGCTATTCGGTCGGACTCGGAAATGTGTGGCGGTATGTGACCACTGGTCTGGACTGACCAGACATGCATTGCAGACATAGCTAACAGACATCACGTTCTCTAATGTCCGACAGGTTTCCATATCTCTGTTACAACAACGGCGGCGGTAAGTGATTGATGTCTGCGACCCTCTTCCGGAGACACTAACCCTAACCCGTCCTCTTTGTCTGGCTTGTGACCCATCTTCAGGTGCATTCCTGATCCCGTTCATCGCGATGATGCTGTTGGCGGGCTTCCCACTCATGTTCATGGAGTTGGCGTTCGGGCAATACGCCAGTCTCAGCCCTGTCGTCATCTTCGAGCGCTTCTGTCCGCTGTTCGGCGGCATCGGCTACGGAATGATAATCGTGTCGGCAATCGTTATGCTCTACTACAACATGATCATCGCGTGGACCATATTCTACATCTTCGTCTCATTCAACAAACAGCTTCCATGGGAGCGGTGCGAACCCGAGTGGCGGACACCGCTTTGTTACTCTTACAAAGAGAAGGACGAGTGTCACAGTCTTCAGCCGAACGGCACGTACATCAACAACACCTGCTTCGACCCGTTCAACGCCTCTCTGCTCAATCTCGACCACTTGAATCACACCGAGAAGAAGGCCTCAGCCGAGGAATACTTCACGTGAGAGACCGGCAAACCGTTCGACTGATTGACTGACTCTTGGCTCTCATTCAAGGCATTACGTGTTGGGACAGTCGGCCGGCATCGAAGAGACCGGTTCTCTCCGATGGCCACTGGCGTTGTCGCTGTTCGCCGCCTGGGCTATAGTTTTCCTCTGTCTGTGCAAAGGAGTTCAGTCTTCAGGTAATCAAGTGATGAACAGAACGAGAACTCAATTTATGACTTCTTCGTTGACATACTTTTGAGTCAATTAACTCTTTATTCGTTTATTTTTATTCATAGGAAAAGTCGTTTATTTCACTGTAAGTCACATAAAAACTCATCTAAACTATTGAGACCTAAACGAGACAATTGTTCCGAAGGCACTCTTCCCGTACGTAGTTCTGGTCATACTCTTCTTCCGTGGCATCACATTGCCGGGCGCTATGAAGGGCATACTCTTCTACGTCACCCCCGATTGGGATCATCTCTTCACACCTCAAGTAAGACCGACCGAAGTGTGTTTCAAATATTCAACAAACAGTTGACACCAGGTTTGGGGCGATGCGGCCGTTCAGGTCTTCTTCGCGCTGTCGCCCGCGTGGGTAAAAATTATACCCTTTTAACTTTGAACATTGTAACCAATCTCTGTCTATAAGGGCGGACTCATTACTCTGGCCTCTTATAACAAGTTCCACAACAACTGCTATCAGTCAGTCATTCAATTCGTAGGTGACTTTACTCAAGATCTTTTTCAACCAGGGACGCAATTGTGGTGCTGATAGCCAACGGCTTGACCAGTATATTCAGCGGGTTTGTCATCTTCTCGATCATCGGTTATTTAGCTCAAGAATTAGACCTCGAAGTGAAACACGTTGTCGACGAAGGAGTGGGACTGGCATTCATGGTATGTGCCATCAAATTCTGGTCTCATCTAACCAACAAATCCCAGGTCTACCCAGAAGTGGTGGCGCGACTTCCCTTCTCGCCCGTCTGGTCGTTCCTCTTCTTCTTCATGCTGTTAACACTAGGACTGGACAGTCAGTTCGCACTCTTAGAAACAGTTCAAACGGCAATTATCGACCGATTGCCGTCTCTTCGAGAGCACAAGTTCTTCGTATTGGTGGCCGTCTCGATGTTCGGCTACTTGGGAGGACTCATATTCTGCACTCAGAGCGGCGTCTTCTGGTTGGGTCTGTTCGACAAATACGCGGCCAACTTCTCAGTGCTGATAATCGCCATCACTGAGTGTCTGCTCATCTCCTGGTTCTACGGCGCCGAACGCTTCCTCAGAGACATCGAGAAAATGATTGGAACCCATTCTCACAGATGGAGATTCGTGTGGACCTGGGTCTGGAAGCTCTTCACTCCGCTCACCCTTTTTGTTAGTGTCACTGTCGTTGTCGGTCACCGCACAGATCAACTAACAGTTCTTCTGATTCCAGGGCATATTGGCGTTCAACTGGATTCAGCACAAGCCGGCCACCAGTGGTTCGTACGTCTACCCGACCTGGGCCAATGTCCTCGGTTGGATCATTGCCTTTCTGCCCACCATCACAATCATTGCGATGATGATCCACACGTTCATCTCATTCAGAACAAAGAACACATTCTTCCAGGTCTGCCTACCGGTGCTCTCGTGAGTTGTTCGCTGACTTTCGCTTTACTGTCTTCAGAAACTGACAGCTCTGATGCAACCGATGGAGAGTTGGGGTCCGACTCACAAGAATCTGGACCTAAAGTCAACTGAAATCAGTCCCGAAGAGAACGGCAATGTCAACAACGGACTGATCCGCGAGAACTCGTTCGACAACCCGTCGTTTAACGTCACCTACACTTTCGAGACCGCGATTTGAGCCATCGATTCATCACTAGAATCAAAGAGCCGTTCATTTGTCGAACAAAAACACTTCGGAATCGCTTTTATAGTTAAATGTTTTGTTAATTCTGTTTTACGTTTTGAAGTTTGATTTAACCGTTGATTCAATTGTTACTCAATTTTATCAGAGCTTTGCCTCAAATTATATTTTGCCAGAAAATTGACTGAAAACTCGCTGTCAAATAGGTTTGGGAATCGAATGTTTGTTTTTATAGACTCTACATATATATAAAACACAAAATATATTCTCAAATCTATTTTTAAAACCGATTAACAGATTAACCGATATTTTTCTGAACAGATTATAAAAATGGAATTATTTTAACTTTTAATTAAAAATCCAATTTTGCTTTTAAGGCCAATAGTATTGAGAATGACTGAAATGACTGACAAATATTAATACAATTTTTTAGGTAATAATCATTTTTTGAGTGCAATTAATCGTAAAAACGATAAGAATTTTATTTATTGTATAAACTATTCTTTGTATGAATTTTTATTACAACTGATTCTCAAATAAATAGTCTATTTTGAGGCAAACTCTCAGCACTTCTCAAACACTTTGCGTTTAGTTTTCAATTTTCTTCTTATAAAATATTAGATAAAAATATTTTTAAAATCTCTAACAAAATGAGTGAAATTTGATTTTCTATTTACAAACAATCATCGTTTTCGCGATAGTCCTCATCGGTGTCCGGATTAATGCCTTTCGGCTTAAATACATGCAAACCTTTGCTGTTCTGAGTCTTGATCTCGACGTCAGTCTGTTTGTGGACGGCATACCTCTGCGCCGCATAACTTCTGGACTGATATCTGAGTGGTGACGGCGCCGGTGATGTCGGCTCTGGTCGACAGCTGTAATGCAAACAATCATTGCATTGCTCACAAGTGTGTGGCCAATGTGTGCGACTCACCGACAGGTCGTGTTGTCGACGACCAGTCCCGTGGAACAGATTGGCACAGATTTGCATTTGCATTGACATTGAGTGTAATCCCAATACTTGATGGCATCCCTCTGGCATTCCTCCGCCACAGATGTGTTGGAACAGAGACACCGACAGTCACTCTCAGAGTATGTCTGACTCGGCGAACAGTGGGACGCCTTCTGAATGCAGTCACACTTGCATTTGTCGTGTTTCTCAATGCGAAACACTTTGAAGCCCTCGAACTTAAGTCTCTTTTCTATAGAAGAGTATTTGACTCGAATCACCTGCAGATCAACGCAATGGTAATGAGTGGTAATGGTGTCATGTCATGCCATGTCTGGAGTGCACTCACAGATATGTCTTCATACGAAGTGTCGACAGGAACGCACAGCAATCGTCTGCTCGGACAACAACCAGAGCACCGGGAGATCCGAACACAGGACGGAAAGTAGATCTCATTGTGAGAGTTATTCGGCTTTAGTTCAACTAATTTCTTCTCTGGTATACAACCGGCGGGAACGCCGATTTTGGGCACTGGACGGCCGAATGGTCAGCGAAAGGGTAGACAACACTCGTTTGGACTTACATTTGGTTAGTTTTCTCCCTATCGAACAAATGTCGTCATTGAAACAACTTTTCAAACAATATTCACTTGTATTGACTCACTTTCTTCGTTGATATTCAATCCTTTTGAGGAATCGTTGCCTTAAAATGATAAACAAAATTGTTTGCATAAAATAACACTTTTGCCAATTAGCTTACTCATAGAGCCTCGTTCTAAGTAGTCTAGATAAACATCTTTGTCGTTTTGTTGGTTCTGGTCTGCCATCAAAAAGCTTGCGATGAAATCCGATGCGTTTCGGATGTCTTTTAGACGAATTAACAGAGATTCCGGAATATTCTGTTCGGAATTGCAACAAAACTTTTGCAAAATTGTATAATTATAGCACTTATTTGCATCAAATGTAAAGCATGTGAACAAAGACCTCGAAAATTACATTATTTATTTATTTATGTATTAAACAAAAACTAAATAAAAGTTTTCATTTGGTTAACACAACTCTTACAGAAAGTGCAATGCAATCGATAACTCATTAATGAGTTTCGGGCGTCAAAAGTCGAGCGTAAAAACAAATTGTCTAAAAATAAGTAGTGTTTGCACTTCCAGTGCCAAAGACGTCATCCGATATGTTTATCAATAATGTTTGGTGACATTTGCACCAAGATACACTGCACACCATGCCACCACACCATGCTACAGATTGATTGACATTTGCATCGAGCCATTTCTCGGAACAAACACCACGCAAACCAGTAATGCATTAGTGAATGTCAATTAATTTGCATTTCTCGGCTGCAATCGTCTCTCGACTCAAATGCATTTGAATAATAAAACAATTAGAATATTGGCATTAGTTGTGTGGCGTTTGGCCTTTCGGGTCGGTTCGGGCCAGCAATCAATCAGATGGTGTTTGCATTACTTATATTCAATCACTTGATTAAAGTCACATTACTTTCTCTATCGGATGCCTATAATTGGAAACCGTTTTGCGTCAAAACTCTTCGATAAAACATTTCGCACATAATTTGAGACAATTTTTGAGACATTGTATTAGGAGTTCGGTAATGTCTGCATCGATCAGATGCCCGGGCGATCAGATGACGGGACAGCACTTAATGCATGCAATTACTGATCAAAGCCTATAATTTTCAATCAATTCCCGGATTTAATCCCATATTCAATATTAAGTTATCGATTGCGAGCAAGCAATCAATGAACTGAAGGTCCAACTAATCGCTGGCTTACCTCTGAGTTGGTCCCAGTCTGAGACAATTGGCTTTCATCGCTTTGCAAATCGCTGGCCAACTCTTCGGCGGGCATCGGGTCGTCGGAGCCGTTGCCGACATAGCGGTAGACGCGGTCGCCGCGAATCACCACTGGATCCTGACTTTGAGCTAAAACCATGACTGATATGAGAATTAGATTGAGAGGGATCTCAAACATAATGAAGATATTGAGATCATTGAGTCTTCAGGACAGTCGGTAAGTGGTGTGTCATTTGGCGACAGTTCACTTCGGATGCATAGCTCTTCGTCGCTGCACAGGACTCAGAAGAGACTCATAAGTAGTGAACGTGAGGTCAGTCCAGCAGTGAATGCATTGCCGGTTCAGTTCCAATGTTGCAAAGCGTGTGCCGTCAGAGCCGTCAGTGCCGTCAAACTCGACTGCTTTCCACTCACTGCTGGACTCCAATCGCACAGACATCTAATAACTTGCACTTTCCATACCATACTATACTATACTATACTATTGTAACCACTATTGGATTCGCTGCACACTCTCTCCTAACAGTAAAAAATAATAATAACTAATATCATAATAAAAATAAATACAACAAACAAGTCGTTACAGTCGTGTGAGAGTAGTAGTCATAACGACTCACAACAGACCGACTGCCGACCGGTGCCGGCGATTACATAAAAAAGTTTATTCCAATTGTTAATAACTGTTGTCTCCAAACATGCAATCTTTTGTTGCGATCGCACATCTGATCCAATGCTGTGAACTTGACTTTTGGCTCACATCAGACACCGTTTCGGTTGAGGCTATCGATTGATTGGCGAGAAAACCGCCAAAACATATGACACCACTTCTCACTTGAACCCTAACCACTGCTGGCATTCAACTATTCAATTAACACCACAACTGTCACTGAATTATATCAATGAACTGATCACACATTGTCACACTCGAAGACATATTTTTAGATCATTTATTTCAATTCAATAAAAGCAAAAATACAAGCAAATTGTCGAATAGATATATATCAGGTTCGGTCACAAAAAGATCAAATCATCAAATGTTAAAAAGATAAAAAGAGATTCAGTATATGAGTGGCAAAATGCAAATCAATTATCAAATATGAGAAGAATATCGAATATATGGTCGGAATATATGGTGAAATCAAATCAAGAGAAACAAAAGTTAAGCAAACAAACTGTCAAATCATACCAAACCAATAGTTACTGTCGTCTGTCGTCACAATTCAATACAAATGTTTAGCAGAAATACATTTGTGCCTTGAATTCGGGCTTAATTTCCATTCTGTCCGCGAGATTGTCTTCAGTTCGGTGACGACGCGGCGGAGCCACTCCTCCTCCAGCAATGGACGACCCGCCACAAGAGCCCGAATCAGAGGTGTCTTCTCTCTGTTTGATGCCAATGATGTGCCGATTGGCGCGATATGCGGCCAAATGCGCGTAAGCGATGGGCGCCGGGTATGAGATACTGCGCGTACATCGGGCGTAGATATGGGTCAGACTGAAGGTCAACTGTTGCAACTGATCGGCGCCCAGTTTGCTGTCGTCGTGCAGCACGAAGTAATGGGTCGGACGACTCGTGCCCTGAATGCCCTCATGAGAGCACATGAAGTAATCGAAATAAGTTTTGGACACAACGTCGGTGTCCACCACAAGACCTGGCGGCACATTCTTGGCGCGACCAACGCCTTCGGACGGATTTTGCGGGAAGAATCTGAAAATAAAGTTTAATCTAAAGCAATCGCATTGTGTAGTCCACGCAATACCTGGTGTGGTGTCTCTTCTGGACCACTATGTAAGTCACTCGGGGGTCGTATCCCTCGCCCTGTTTGGCGAAAGTGGCCGCCAATGCTTTGATCTCTGCCTGAAGTGCGGCGTTGAACTGTCCCTCACTGACGCCGTCGCGATAGATAATGATCTGTTCGGGAAGAATGCCATCATTTCGTTTCTGATACTCCTTCAGCAGGTCGGCCATCATCTCTTGCAACTCATCCTTCAACTCCTGGACTCTTTTCTGGAGACGAGTTGTGGCGAAATACTTGACATACGAGTCATCGATTGAGGCCACGCAGGCGGACACCGAGCGAGAGCTGCGGTCGCCAACACCCGGATGAGAGCAGTCGACGCCGACAATCATTGTCCGTTTGCGAAGAATCTCAACGTCTCTCATAACGGCATTAATTCCGCCCAATTTGGTGTTCACTTTGAGCATTATGTTCTGCATCAGAGGCGGTCTGCCGTCGGAACAAAGGTTAGCAATCAAGTGACCACTCACTTACTTGCAAGCCCTAGACTTACTTGAGGTTATTGAGGTTGGGCTCTTTGATGCACTGGGTGACAATGCCGAAGTCGATGTCGCCCACCTTCTTGATCGACTCGTACAGGTACTGCAACTTCAAGCTGATGACAAACACAATCATTTGGATCTCGCCATTGGACACCGTTTTGGCGCGGTTGAAGATATTGGTGATCGTGTCCGGGCCATAGCTCTTGATGTCCACGATCTTGAGCGGCGGCGCCACCATCATACCCAACTTGGTGCCGGTCTCTTGAATGCTCCTGGCCAACAGCGGCATCTTTTGCGAGGCCAGAGGAGTGAAGCCCACGAGTACCCAACACTTGAGATCTGCCGGTCTGTAGAACTCATTGTGTTTGACGTCCCACTTGCCGTCAAACGGACTGATAGTGCGGTTCTGTCCGTATTGCAGCGGCGGAGGAGTCAGAACGCGGGCCTCGATTTTGAGCGGCCCCGGGTTCGAGAAATTGATACCAAACTCCCTCATATAGGTCTTGGACTCGTTGATGGTGCTCAGGGCAGACGCCTTAATGAATTCGAGTCTCTGTGCGGGCGTTTGCGAGGCCGACGATCGGATCATTTCGACCATTTGATCAGAAGTCAGGTTCTTGCGGACGTGTTGGTCGGGCACCAGTTCGCAGACGTCCATCGGCAGAAAGCACGGGGCCTTGAGTGAGCCTACTTTGATGCAGGGCAGGTGAGTCCACTTGAGCTCGCGGTCCGGGTAATGGGTGCGGAAGAACTCGAGGACAGTCATCACTCCAGCGCTGGTCTCTCGGCCTTTCAAATCAAATACAATTAAAGCCGCCGAACGGTCAGTCAATGTATTGCTTACCTCTCGGGTCAATGTTCTTCTTCTCGAATTGGACTTTCGATGCCGGCTCTTGAGTGAGTCCAAGAACTTTGTATTTGCGCTTATAGGTCAAGTGATTGACCTGGATCATCACTCCTTGGAGCTCCTTCTCCACCCTTCTTCTGTCCGAGTCCCGCATCTCCTTCAGCTTCATAAACTCATCCCTCTTCAGGCTGAGAACGCTGGCCACAAACTTGACCAGAATGCCAGAGTCATAGAGGGCTGTGGCGGTGCGATCGATGACCAGAGACACACCATTAGATTCGAGTCGTGCCGACTGGAAGTATCCGTAGGCCAACAGCCGTCCGCCACCGATGTCTTTGCGCTGACCGGCGCACTCGTTGTATGGCGCGTACAATGAGTTCGCGATCGGGATCTTATTGAGGGTCGGGCCGTGTCTTAAGATTATGTTGAAGACTTGGAGAGCATCCGACGGCAGTTGGACTGTTTTGCCCTCGAAGTA
>JAQGBE010001420.1:0-11213 GCA_034698225.1 Scheloribates latipes | reverse complement strand
AACACTCGACTGAAGACAATAACCGATCGAATGATACAATTTTCGGTGAGTTTGAAGAAAAAAACGTTTTATTACTTAAAATTCATTGAAATATAAAAAGAGCTAAAAATCATATAATAATCGCAGAAAATATTTGAACAAAAAGTTGACAAAAATCGACGAAAACTTATTTAAATAATAAATAAAACATTTCTTTCACTTTTCAATCAATCATTCAAAACATTATTTTCATTAAAATATATATAAATAATAATTATATTAATTAATAATAGATTTGTTTCATTACATCCTTTGATTCGACCGATCGGTTCGGTCCACACCTATCGCGCGGCGTTGTTAAGGGTCTGTCTGTACGTCTTGGGCGGTAACTGCGGGCCGGGGACGGGTGGCAGGAACACGGCGGCCACGTTGGGCGGCGGCGGTGGCGGCGACTGCGGGCCCGACGAGTGGTGACCGCTCTGGGAGTAGCGTCGGGGCAGAAGGGGCTGAGCTAAGGGCAGGTCGAGCGCGGAGTTGCGTCGCGGGAGCATCTCCTGGACTGACTTGAGCCGTTGGATCGTGGGCTTGGCCTCGGGTGGGCCGCTCCCGACGGACACCACTCCCGACGAGTGACTGGAATTGCGGGGAAGTGTCGAAAACGTTTGGCAACGCGGCGGCAGAGGCGGCGGCGACTGGTCTTCGTAGCTGTTGGCCAGAAACGAGGGCGCGAACCGACTCCGCGGCGACGACACGTCCGACGACATCGACGCCGAATTCCTCGGACGCATTGTGCGCGGGGGCAGAGGTGGAGGCGTCGCCGGGTGCGGCAGATGTGCCGACCAGTGCGGCGGCGTCGGAGGCGTGGAATGAACGGGTGTCGTCGGCGACGGCCCCGAGTAGGTCGAGCCCGGACCGCCGCCTATAAAGACGGGCGCGAATACGGAATGATCGCTTCCGCCGCCACAACTGGTCGCCGAATAGGGAGGCGTCTGAGGGGTGGATGGGCTGTGGGTTTGGGTGTCGTCGGGGTTCGACTCTTCAATCGCCGAATTGGACAGAGAGTTAAGCAATGAGTCCAATGACTGAAGCGCTGGCAAGTGATGGCCGCGACTACCCCTCGGCTTTATGCCCGGCGACTTCAGGGTCAGCTCTGGCCATCTTCGGGGCTGTTGCACGGGAGAGAGTGGTCAGAATAGGTTGGGTGTGACTGACTAACTCACATATTTGTTGAGTTGTTTGCAACCCCGGGGCTCGATCTCAAGTGATTTAGTGTACAGATAGTCATTAAGCTCTTTCTCGTCGAGATCTCCCAATGGGTTGAGTGACTCCAAGAAGTGCTGCAACCAATCGAATGGACATTATTAGAGTAATGTGTGAGTCAGTGATGGGTCAGTGATGAGGACATACTCTGATGTCCTGCTGGACATTGAGACAATAGGGTTGGTTCTGGTACTGTTGTATTTCACCGGTAATCTCGGCCACTTTCCTCCGTTTGCTGAAGTTGATGAGCACCTGATTGTTGTTTGTATTGGTCGGTGTGTTGGGCGCCGACCCGTTCGGACTGGGGATCGAGCCGTTGTTGGGCGTCGTCTGCGTCGGGCTGTGGACTGTGACTGTGCTTGCAGTGGAACTGCTGGTCAGCGACAGGAGAGATGTGTTTGTGGTCTGAGCGCTGGACAGCGATGTCAGCGTCGACTGCGAGTCGTAGCTGCACATCGACTGAGGCAGACAGTCGGGATTGCCCTCCTCTATGTGCAGGATGTTTGTCAGGTACATGCCGAAGAAGGGCACACACGGCGGGTTGATTGACCGCAGCTTCTCGTGGTATCTGTCGTCGTTTGGACCAATCGGATCAGTCATTTCGGAAGAGTCAATATGTCGCCAATGCTTACCGCTTGAAGTGGTCGGCCGACAGTTCCTGTGCCTCTTCGAGAGCTCTCTTGAGTTTTGAGTTGCGTTCGATGTAACTCATGGTGTGCTCTAACCTGTGAACGCAAGCACTTCCCATAGCACTGACCACTTCGAGCACACCATTGAAGTTATTCAGCTCTTGTAAGACAATCATTATCTCAATGATTCGCGACATTATGGCCACCCGTTCCTCGAAGTTTTCTGCCTCGACGATGCACTTCTCCAACCAAAACGTGAACTATAGATCAGACAAATCCTTGGTTAGTAAGGAACAGACGTCGCCAACAGGAGATCGACTCACATTAGAGGTGTGGCGAATCATTTTGAGCAAATTGGGTGATGTCTTCTGCTTGTCCTTCTTGGTCCAGACACCGAACTGTCCCTCAGTGCCCACCAATTCCGACGGCTTAACGGCTTTGTAGAGATCGAACTCCAAAAGAGTCAACTGTCGCGCCAACTCTATGGGGTGTAACTGTTGGGGAAGGGTTGGGATGTGTTAGTGGTGTGCGGGAGCAGAGAGCAGGTGGAGTGGAGGCCATACCGTAAGTAAGTCAAACTTGTCGTGTTCGCGGGTCAGCCACCACTCAATACTCGGCGGCTGTTTCTCGAAACTATGAGTTATGTGCGGTTCACCGGCGCTCAGCTCGAACTTCCTGTCCAATACTTTCTTTATTATTTCGCACCACTTTTTCATATTCCTCTTCGACTTGACTTTCTCGTCCAGAAACTTCTTCAGCGTTTCCAAGAGGTGTGCGTCGCGTTCAAAGTCGTAGAAGTGGTTGTCGATCCAGTGGCGGATCACATTGAGGACCCGGAACTGGACCGGTTGTGAGTACTCCTTGCGAAACCTCTTCTGTATTTCGCGATAATTGTTGCGAATCTCTGTGTTCTCATAGATCTGGTGATTGGCGACACAGACCGACTGACCGGTGGTCTGGCCGTCAATCAGGTTGAGACAGCAGTTGTTCAACTGATTGTTGTTGTTGTTGTTGAATGTGGTGTTGTTGTTGAAGAAGAAGTTGTTGTTAACACTGTTTAGACTCGACATCGAGTTCACTGAGTTAGTGACCATTTCAGGCTCAGGTATTTCGAACCGCTCTATCAGCAGATCGAGGAGTGTCTGCGGCGTACAGAACGAGCGATATGTGGTCAGAAACGTGCGGACGAACATCGGGTCGGCGTACATGTGATACGTGAGCCGCTCGACAAGCTTCAGGAGGGTCGCACCTGAGGGTCGGACATGGGGTTAGTCGTCTTGTATTGAATGGCATGGATGACAAAGTAGAGCAAACAATTCTAAAAATATCGTCTGACAGGTAGTGGCAGGTAATTATTGGCAGTTCGAGCCGTCAAAAGAAGACATATCAATGACAGCTAATTACTGGACAAATATTGAGGACATTATTCTCTTCTATAAGCCAAGAGAATCATTCATCGGAGTAGTCGAGCAGTTATATGACATCGAAAGTTATATCGCATTTCAAAGGAGTAATCGAAAAATCGATTTATATTGGGATTCACAGACAAAGTGTGCCAGAATCTAGTTCATAGGGCTTCAATCGATCTTGGTGACATTCGAATCGGGTCTTACCTTTAATGATAGGATTCGGGTTGGAAGAGGACTTGTTCTCCTCGAAGATGATGTTGGAGTCGGAGTCCTCTTCGGCAAACCTGTAGACCTCGGGCGAGGGCAGTCTCAGCGGATGCTTCTTCGCCTCTTCGGTGAGCATCGAGTCGAGGGTACGTTCCAGCATTGACCGGGTGTTCAAGAGAATCAAGTTCGACATCCAGAGTGCCTTCTCTTCTGGCGTTTTGGCGAACAGAATGATTCTGTTCTGGTTTCTGTGCATCGGATTCAATGAGATGCGGTTAGAGACTGACAAGAAGACGCGACTGACTGGGTTTGACTGACCTGGGCACGATCTCGAACGCGTATTTTGGTACGTTGTTCTGCGAGGCGGCCACGCCGTCGCCTTGGCTACCCTTGCCGATCGTGTAGAAGCCGTTGTTCTGGCCGATGTCGGTCTCACTGTAGTCTTCGCGGTCAATAATCTCAATGTTGCGGATTAAGTATTTCTCTTTGTAGCGCCACTCGCACTGCGCGCCCGCACCGCCGCCGGTCACCGCCACAGTCATGGAGGACCGCTTGTTGGGTTTGCACAGCACCATCAGGCCATCGAACAGGAAGACATGTCTCTCGGTGATGCGACCGGCGGACCGCGCGCTCGTGCCCGACAACTTGCCCAACGGGCCCTCCATCACAAACTCATTGCACGCCTGACCGATGTCTTTGCCTTCCCAGCCGTCGATAGACCGCTGCAGTTCAGACATTTTGGTCAGCGCTGCGGCTCTGTTTGTGCGCCCATACAGTCGCAGATAGCCTTCGCCTGTGGGGAGGAATGGCATGTGAGACCAAGTTATGTCAGTTTGGCGTCAAAATAGTCGACAAATATTTGTCAATAAGAGAAAGTTTTCAGGTTCTATAAGAATATTTGCTGAATTCAATCAACAGAATGGGTGTGCGCTATGGGACGGGATGTGCAACAGGTTATAGCGGATGGCAATCGTCTGGCAGTGACTGACGAATAAAGTCGGACAAACAGATTGAGGAGAAAATCGATATTTCAATCTATAGGAACGTCGCTATGGCTGAGAGAGAGGCTCGAGACGCAGATTCATCTTTGACAAGATGCTAATTCATGCTGGCTTGGGATTAGCTGTCTAGACCAGTTGGGCGATCATGCGAGATTAAGTAGGTGATTAACATTGGTAATTGGTAATTACTGAGGCTTCGCTTAAGAAGTGATCACTGATCAGGTAGATAGAATAATTGCTACTTTAGGCGCATGTTACTTTGCAGGTATTTGAATAGGATGTGCTTTTAGCAACGACTCGTTGCATTGTTCTATTCCATCACCTGATCAGATGGTGTTAAGCGAGCTCAGTAATTACAGAGGCAGTTCATTGGAGAGGGCAAACAATTAGACAGACTTCTGGCAAGACTACAGTAATTCCTCAGATTGAGTTTGAATTTGATCTTGTTAGTGAACTTGGACAGCTTCTTGGCTGTTGACGGCGGTTTGGCCGCCATTAGTGCCGCACTGAATGATTCACTGACTAGCGGTCTGACAGCCAATGGCTACGATTGGCGATGAGTTGTGACGGAACACTGGTCTCAATGAAAGTGTGGCACAAATCGATCGCTTCGTACATGAAGTGAATGAATCGATGGTTTAATGACATTGGACTTGGAATAAGTGGTGCACCGCATCATCCAATGAGCACATCCTCAGCGATAGTGCTCTCAACACTCCTCTACCTGTACACTGACTTCTGCCAGCGATGACAGACTCGTCGTCGCACTGCTCACCAATTCCCGTGCAGCTGGTCTAAAACACCCGATCACCTAGCTCATTATCTTGCAAATTGTTTGGCTGGCTAGCGATGCAACTTGCTCCTTATTAGCCATTGCATCGCTAATTCAAAGCTTAATTCCAAGACAAGCTGGCCAAGATCACTAATTGCGAGTTGCCAGGTGCATCAGCACCACTGAGCATGTTCCATCTTGCTAAATCCCTCTCGGGTTGACTGAGAGGTAAGCCTATTAAGCCTGATTATTCGGTCAAAAAGTGCATGCTCAAAAGTGTATTGCGACAGATTGAAAGATCATTATTGCGTCTCAAGTCAAGTTATGATAAACAAGCTGAATGTAGATGAAACTGAACAGAAGTGAACTGAACCAAAGTGAACTGAACTGAACAGAATTGAAGTGAACATGGCAGTCGCAGCACTGAGCCCACACACCAACGACTTGAGAATACAATTCATACAATCGACAGACAACTGGGAATAAGTCAGACCTGGTTTGGCGTTCCTCTTGCAGACCTTGTCCAGGTGGATCTTGAGAGGCGCCAGGACACTGTTCGCCTGTTCGAACGACTCCTTGTCGTCGTCGCTGGTGGTCAGGTCTTTGAACAGTTCGATGTATTTGAAGTAAGAAAGACAGTGATAGACGGGTCCGACCAACAGCTTTGGCAACACGTATCTCATGGCCATAGACATGCCGTGACCGGTCGTGGCCAGAGTCGAGCCCACCAGCGGGTCGGACAGCGCCTGATGGATGCGGTCGCGGCACGAGTTGGACATTATGCCTGTGGCGAGACAGTAACAGTGCAATTAGCATTGGTATCACGAGTAGTGGTTGCAAGGTCACTTTTTAGGTGAATATTAATCAAGATAAGACAGACAAACAGGAAGAGGTACTTAATCTTTAGCAAGGTAATGTTGGTCTGTCTGTCTGCTAAGAGACAAGCGAGGCGCTCACCTTGTGCATATTTCTCGTACGACTCGAACTCTGCACACTCGGCCAACTCCTCGAAACAGTTGCCGATAGCGGGCGGACAACTATCTTCTGCCACTTCCAGAGCGTCCTCTATAGAGCCCAAGAAGTTGACAGAGAAGTCGTAGATCTCGTCGATGTTGAAAAATATTTTCTCCAATTCTTTTGGTGGCAATAACTTAACGAACGGTTCCCGAAATACTTTGATTATTAGGTTTAAGTCACGTATGAATTGTTTCTCTTCGTGTATCAGATCTTTGATCACTTCATCGTATGTGACAGATGTTCGCCTCTTCTGTTCGCTGAGGTCTTCAAATACATTGCTGTTTAGGGACACGTCTTCGTCCGGATAGAACATATCCATTAGCACCTTATCGGCACACATTGCCACCTGCGATGGGGGAGGGAGGGAAAGGTGGTCAGCACAGGTCGGACAAGACACCCCAACAAGACATACCTTGATGTCCTGACACGTCACCTCCGTGTGTCTTAAGCTCTTGACGTAATGGCCGGCCAATTGGAATATGTCGGCGGCGATGAACTCGAGTATTGCCACCAAATAGAGAACGATCTCAATATTGATCTTATGTCCGAACACCTCTTTCTGGAGCAGGAGATGAATCTTGTGGAACGGCATTTTGATACCTCCGAAATTGATTTCATTCTTCAGCTTCTTGTGCTTGACATTGCTGAGAGTCTCGTTGGCCTTAGAGATGGCCCACTTGTCCAGAGGGTAGGGGAACAGTCGGTGCACCCGTTCCTCGACATCACTGATGCTATTGAGCTGATTGTGGATCAGGTTAGACATGAGTCGGAGGATCAGTGTCTCCACGTATTGGAGAGCGTCATCGTTGGCGGTCAGACCGGACTTGTTCTTCTGGATCTGTTGCAGAGCGTTAACGAGAATGGTCTTCCACTTGCGGTAGTTGTCCTCGGACTCAAAGTCATAGAAGTCCTGCGAGTCGCGGCTCGCTATCGACGACACCGAAATCGAGTACATCGTTGGCTGCGGTCAACCTCTTCGGCGAGCGGTCATCGGCTGTCAACGGCTTCGGCAAACGGCTTTGGCTAATCGGTGGCCGAAGAAGTGCTTCTGACCGATGGCATTAATAAAATATATTTTGTCGCATCAAAACTATATCACTATTTGAATAAATAAATAAACTTATGATAAAATCGATTCTTTTGTCTTCAAAAATAATCTTATTCTATGTGTTGCGGACTGTGTTGTAGTTTCTGGCGGTGAGTGCGCTGTCGGTCGCGTCTGTCTTGACTGATGCGGTCATAGCATCGCCACTGACTCAACACTACACTCAACAGACACTCAATTGATTGCAATTATAATCATTTAAATCCAATAACAATAACAACAAAACATTATTAAATAGTATTAGTGTTTATATCTCAACAGTAATGGCGACTAATATTTAATTATTAAAAGCCACTGCTCTCTGCTCTCCCTCTCCTATACTAACTCTATTACTCTCACCACTCCCTCTCCTATGCATTGCTCATTGCGTTCCTCACTCTCTCTCCAATGCACAACACATTTTCGCCCCCAATCTCTGCCCCCTTTCGCTCACAAGCAGTGAGAGAGCAGTGGTTTATGCCATACATCAGCACAAATAAGACGTTACACGGGGTCGCTATTAGCAAGTTAATTGAACTCTACAATTCACTTAGGTAATATGATAGTTCTTCTACTCGAATATTTTGTTCCTATGCTATTTTCATGGCTTGACCATGTTAAAATGGCAAACAATACCCTGAGCATGAGCGCGATGCCAATTGACAGCCACGATGTGGTTGTCCAGCAGGTGTCCAAAGCCGTAACGGACGTTGTGATTGTGCCAAAGACGGGTCCATTCAGAGCAGTCTCGACGTCGCGATCAGTCAAACGCCTCACAACTCGACGACAAGTGTTAAGTTGTAAACAAATGTGTGTCTGAGTGCCGGACATAGACGAGAATACCGCCGAAGAATGCCGTTCAACACGACACCGATCGCCAGTCCTACCGAAGAACAACAGGAGAAGCTGTTGGACGAGTCGTTGGGCATCGTTAAGGTGCAGTCGTTTCAGATGAAGTGCTGTCTCGACAAAGGTTTGTCTCTTATCTGCGCTCACAATCAGTCAACATCTTTGTCGGTTGAAGAAGTCATGCATAGCAACTAGAATCTAGACTATTACCGATCAATCTGGATAACGATAGCAAGATGAACTAGATTTATATGTCATATTTGGCTGTCGCTGTCACTATCATGTCCAAGCACTTTAGTTTTGCCCGGCTTAAGACATCACCTGAACTGATCCACTAACCACTGACCACTTGCATCCGAAGGCAAACTCATGGAAGCGCTGAAACACGCGTCGAATATGTTGTCTGAGTTGCGGACATCACTTCTGTCGCCGAAATCGTATTACGAGCTCTATATGTCGGTCACCGACCAGTTGAGACATCTGGAGATGTATCTGTTGGACGAGTTCCAGAGGGGCCGCAAAATGGCTGACTTGTATGAGTTGGTCCAATACGCCGGAAACATCATTCCAAGACTGTATCTGCTGATCACCGTTGGTCTGGTCTACATGAAGACTGTTCCCGGCTGTCGGAAAGACATACTCAAAGACTTGGTTGAGATGTGCAGAGGTTTGCGCTCTTGAGGTGTTGGCTCTGATATTGACCATTGATTGTGGGCACAGGTGTTCAGCACCCGCTCAGAGGTCTCTTTTTGCGCAATTATTTGCTTCAATCGTGTCGTAACGTATTGCCGGACGTAACCGAAGATGTGGTGCTATCATCAGGTGATGTCAAGGAAGACAGACCCGGATGTGTTCAGGACTCCATTGACTTCATTCTTCTGAATTTCGCCGAAATGAACAAACTCTGGGTTCGAATGCAACACATGGGTCACACCCGAGATAAGGACAAGAGAGAGAAGGAAAGGCTAGAGCTCAGGCTCTTGGTTGGAACCAATCTGGTGAGAAGCAACTCATTTCCAATCTTGTTATCAGTTTTCAGTATTGAATTCAATCCTGGTTTAGGTAAGACTATCGCAGTTGGAATCGGTGGACCTCGAGGTCTACAAAAAGGTTGTCTTACCCGGCATTCTGGAGCAAGTGGTCAGCTGTCGGGACAGCATAGCACAGGAATACCTGATGGAGTGTCTGATCCAAGTATTCCCCGATGAGTTCCATTTGGCGTCATTGCAGCCGTTCCTCAACTCATGCGCTCAGCTGACGGTCAACGTTAACGTGAAGAACATAATCATTGCTCTGATCGACAGACTGGCCGTCAGTAAAGACATCGAACTGCCCGCAGACCTCTTCGACATCTTCGCCAAACAAATCACTCAAATAATCCAAACCCGAAACGACATCTCATTGGAGGACATAATCCTAATGAAGGGTTCGCTAATCAACTTCTCGCTGAAGAAAATACCGAATAACCAGAAAAGAGAGGAAAGTATTAATTGTGTGATCGATAACGCGTTGACTGTTATTAAAGACAAGAATCAGACGGCAATCCAATTGAGGAGTAATTTAGGCAAAGAGTTATTCAAATTCTTGAAACTGCCCTTCAATTTGGGGTCGACTAACGGACAGACAGCCACTCCCGTCGGGGGTCTGACGCCCATCAAAATGAGCTTAAAGTTGACCGCTTTTAAAGTGAGTTTCAGTTTTTAATTTTGTTTTTAATTCTCATTAACACTATTTCTCCGTTTTTAGGACATTCTTCGTGACTGTTGTGCTCACGATCTGCACAAAGAAGTGACACTAACTCTGATGAACAGCGCTTTGGATAACTTTGCCGAAGAGGCTGTGGAAGAGTCGGAAAGATTATCCCTCGAAGAGGTCGAAGTGTTTTTGTCCTCTGTTTGTGAGCCACTGATAAACAGCAAAAACAAGTCGGGTCTGGACGTGGCTGAAGACGACGAGGATTTCATCGACGAACAGCTACTGCTCTCGCGTTTCATTCATCTGCTCTTCTCATCGGAATGCATGCAAAACAGTTCAGAACTGGACAGCTATTACCCGCTGTTGTCTGCTGTCCGCAAATGTCTGTCCACTGGCGGACCCAAACGTATTCGTTATACATATCCGTCGCTTGTGTTCGAAGCACTGAAACTGTCGCTCAAGTACTCAGAAATGGCGGATAAGGAGAGAGAAGACGATCCGTTGTATGAGAAGAAAGTCCAGAAGATATTCCAATTCGTTAACTCAACGATCGTTTCGGTTATGAAAGACTCGCAAAACTGTTTTCAATTATGTCTCAAACTATTCCTCCAATCGGCGCAAAACGCGAGCAAAAGTCGTGTTCAGAATCGGGAGACCATTGCATATGACTTCTGCAGTCAGGCGTTCAGTATATACGAGGAAGAGATAAACGACTCGAAGACTCAACTCTTCTGTCTTCAGCTCATTATCGCGACAGTACTGGACATTAAGTTCACTTCGGAGGACAATTACCGGCCACTGAAGAGCCAGTGCTGTCTGAATGGGGCCAAACTGGTGAAGAAGTCGGATCAAATCCGGGCCATTCTGTCGGCCAGTCTTCTGTTCATCGACTTCGAGACCAATCAAATCGAATCAGAACTAATCAAATGCATCAAAAAGTGCTACAAAATAGCGGCCAATGTATTGGACGTCGAACTACAGCTCCAGTTGTTTGTCGAGATTCTCTCGCATCTGACGCTTGTGACCAAATTCGGAGACCAAGACATCCAACAAGTGATCAAACAGTTGGTCGAGAAGATCGACGAACAGAGCAAAGAGACCTCACTCTCGGAACTGATTAAACGACAATACGATAACAATTTGGAGTTTCTTAGGGACAAACAAATCATCGACTAATCGATTGGTGTAACGAATGATTGGTTCCATTGTTGTCAACAACTTTTTATCATTGAATTAATTCTGTATTTATTATTTCGTTAATCAAATTCAATAAATTTCTTTTATTTGCATAATCTTGCAATACATCTCAAT
>JAQGBE010001419.1:0-11215 GCA_034698225.1 Scheloribates latipes | reverse complement strand
CAGAAGTACTTCTTAGAGGACTACGTCATCAGTGATACCACTTTGGAACAGATATTCCTCTCATTCGCCAGAAGACAAACATAAATAGTGAACACATTTCCGGTTTTAATTGATTTCAATTCGATTTTCACCGTACGAATGCCAAAATTAACAAGCAACATAATTCTGATTTAATTACCGAATTAAACTATCATAACAATAAGATAACTAAAAATGAAGGCTACAATTAAGTAAAATATCCAGTTAGTATTGTCGCATCAGTTTTCTATGTATAGCATGGTATGGCATAGTATTGTCGATACCACCAAGCTTGAATTATATTTTTATTACTATCGGAAGTGATTAAATTCACCTTAGTTATTGTCGAAGGATTTTAATGTACTCAAATTGAATAACAAGTCTATTGATAAAAGAGACCAGGTGTTTTGTACAATGTGAATTTCATGGCCATCACATGACAAAAGACAAGATTGAAAATGTTAGTCATTTTCAAGCTAACCTGGTGTTCTCAATTACCTATCTCAAATACCCAACAGTGCACAAGGGTGTACTCCAACAGACCTTGTGCACCTTGCTATCTGAACATGTGTTGGCATTCTCAGAATATAATCAACTTGGTGCATTGCTGTGCCTAAAAACTTCTTAGATTAATACCTTGTATAAAAACACTCATCTATTGCCAACTGGAGAGTTAACAAGATGAAATTGCTAATTTTAATTGTAAGCCTTCAAGGACTGGTCTTATTTGCTCTGGAAAATACAGGTGTACCTCAATAAAACTTAGCATGACCAATTAACGGAATGATCTTGTTCATAGAGCCCAAGGTAGCACCTTATATCTATGCGGGAGAGGACCTGCTCGGCCTCAAGCAGAAGTACGGCCTCAATGGTGTCACACTGGCATTCGTGCTGTCCAAGGATAACCAGTGCAACCCAATGTGGAACGGGTGGGAAGATCTTGACAACAATGATGTCATATCGAAGATTAAGGCGTTCACTTCGGCCGGTGGTCAGGTCATAGTGTCGTCGGGCGGAGCCGAAGGCAAGTACTTGGAGAACGGGTGCAGTTCGGCCGAAGCTCTGGCCAGCGCTTACGAGAAGGTGGTGGCCGTCGCCGGCACCACTCACCTGGACTTGGATATCGAGCAAGATATCGACACCAACAAGGTGATGCAGGCAGTAGCTCAAGTGCAGAAGAAGAACGCGGCGGTCACTCTCTCGCTGACCATCGGTATCAACTACCAGGGCATTGTCGACAAGTGGCTCACTATCATCCGCACGGCTGTGGAAGGCGGCGCGCGGGTGGAAACCGTCAACGTGATGGCAATGGACTACAACTCGGACAGGAAGTGGTCGGACGCGGTGCCCGCCGGAGTGGACGCAACGGTGAAGAGCATGAAGAAGGTGTGGCCAAACAAGTCGGACGAAGAACTGTACGCAATGGTAGGCATCACACCAATGCTGGGCCGTAACGACGACGGCCGGGCCTTCACTCTGGACGACGCCGAGCGAACGGTACAGTGGGCTAAGAGCAAGGGCATTGGCAGGTTGTCGTTCTGGGCAATGGGGAGGGATAATGGCAAATGTCCGAATCAGCAAGGTGCTGCTAGTGATGACTGCTCTGGTATTGCCCAGGATGATCACCAATTCACCAAGATTTTTGTCAAGTTCCAATGAAATTGTTCAATTTAATTCAATAAATCAATTTTATTGTCAATCTTGGTTAATCTTAGGCGTACTTCTTAATGGTGTCGTCGATCCAGTCCTTGTACACCTCAACCTTGGTATAAACGTCAGGTGTGTCGGGAGCGCCGCATTCCAGCTTAACTGACGTGCCGTAGCTGACGATACCAAGCTAAAACAATTAAAAGTCGGTGAGAATGAGCTTGTTAAGTAGACCAAGAGCTCACCTGATAGTATCTGCCATCACTACCCTTGCACTGGTAGGCACTGCCGGAATCGCCAAAACAGGAGCCTTTGCCGCCGACTCCGCCCACACAGAGCTGTGTCTTGTCGTCGAAGTACGGGTTCTTTTGCCGACATTTCTGGCCGTCTGTCACCGAAATGTTGACCTTGTGAAAGGTCATTGTCTCTTCTTGGAAATTGGTCAGTCAGCAGGATAATTTTGCACATTCTAACTCACCATACGACTTATCGCCATGCCCAAATCCGGCCACCCAACAATCATTTGTCAATTCAACATGGTCAGGCTTGTCTTCTAATAAACAGATCCTGTTGAGCTGGTTTATTATCTTGGTGACTTTCGGGTTGAGCTCAAATTTAATTAGAGCAATGTCGTTTCTGATCATGGGTTGTAGTCCTGATCCATTTTTCGAATATAATGGATGTGCGATCACCTAGATCAATAGAGCATATTGACTTATCGAGCAGATTTTGAACAATTACCTTGGTGGCATTCAACCAGATTCCTTCAGCATCTTGGTTGATGAAACAGTTTCATCAACCAAGTTTCATTGAAACTCCACAAGGTGACATTGACCCAAAGTTCATAATCACGCGGGTTTTCTGTATCATGGTGAGTTCTGCCGGCGCAATGGGCTGCAGTGAGCACCCAGTTATCTCTGATCAATGTGCCGCCACAACTGCCAGTATTATATCCGGCTATTTGCACGAAGCATGGAAACTCAGTTTGTTGTGCTTCCTCACCGCCCACTATGAACTCGTTGATCAATGGTAGTCCGCAGCTAGATGAACTAGCTAGATGAATTAGACTTAACAGTAGGATTAGCATGTTATTCGTCGTAATGAATGAATTACCTGGCAGCTAGATCAATTTATACCCTGTGAAAATCAACACATGTTATCGAGTATAACTTCTGCTAACTTATCTTGAAAACAGTACAAATTCGATTAGAATCTCATAAACTTTGTTGCGAATCGATAGACGCACTAGTTTATTCGAGATGTTAGCAAGATCCTTCCACTTAAATCGGTGTAGATACTCAATTAAATTGTACTTTTGAAGAGAAATGTCATGGTGATTTCAGAATTGAAATAAGTTAAGTAGTTTTTGAAGTATGCTCAGGTTGCACTATTTTTGCCGTTGCGAAACTATAGACGCACTTGGGATTTTAATGAATATCACCTTGATACATCAATAAATTCGCCTTTCTCGTGTTCAATAAGTTATGTTGCATTGATTTGTATCATGATTTGTCGAAATTGAATCCAATTCTGCAGTGAATTCATCATGGCAAGCGTCAATTGTTGCGAAAATTCGAATTGAGCTAGTTCATTCTTCTGAGTAGATTTTCATATGGAAATTGATTCATAAATGTCTAAATATTATCTTGTTTATGAATTGAATCGAAAATATAGAGTTAAGCTTGTTTATAAAATGCTATTACGAATAATAATGAAAATTTTCCGACATTGTTGAGTTCATCATGGTGAAAAAATATTACCATGGAAAATTGTCATCAAAAAATATGCAATGACCAAGCTCATATAATGTAGTTTTGTAAATGAATATCATTCATTTAAACAATAAATCATTTTGGCTAAAATTCAATAAATTATCAAGTTGAGATATTTTCCCATTGAAATCAATAGGAAAAATTTTCATGTTGAATAAACCATTTCGCTGATCAAGACCTTGATGAAATCAAATAATCTCCTGATTGTTTACAAAACTATATTATATGAGCTTGGTGATTGCATATTTGTTTGAGGAAAATTTTCCATGGTAATATTTTTTCACCATGATGAACTCAGGTATATCACAAATTTTTCAAGTTTATCAATAAAATATTTTCATAAACAATCTTATCTCTGTATTTTTGATTGATTTCATAAGCTATACACTATTTAGAATTTTATGAATCAATTTCCAACTGAAAATTAGATCAGAGGAATAAACTAGCTCAATTCGAATTTTGGCTACAATTGTGGCTTGCCATGATGAATCTACTGCTGAAATGAATGCAAATTCGACTAATCAGGATACAAATCAATGTAACTTAACTAATGAAGCCCGAAAAAGACGAATTATATAATGTATCAAGGTGATATTCATCAAACTCCAAAGTGCGTCTATAGTTTCGCAACGACATAAATAGAGCAACTTGAGTATATTTCAAAAACTACTCAACGTATTTCAAATCTGAAATCACCATGACATTTCTCTTCGAAAGTACTATTTCGATGAATATCTACTCCAATGTAAGTGGGAAGATCTTGCTAAAATCTCGAATAAACTAGTGCGTCTATAGAATCGCAACAAAGTTTATTACAGTGAAATCAATTCAATCTAATCAATAAGCAGTTGGAAAAGTGATCCAAAACCTTGGACACCGCTTGATATTTAAATCGAAATTGGTATTCAATAAAGTGCCTAGATGAAATAAATAAAACATTCCTGTTGAAAAATTTTGTTTTAATTGTGCATGTACATGTAATTTATTTTTATTGATCAAGTACAGTGGGTGTTCACTGATAAGTCAATAAGTACCATGGTGAACGAAACAATCAATATTGAACTACATTTCACCGACCTTTGAGAGAAAGGCGTTGGGTTAAGGTCTCACTTAGCTCTCACAACGCCATTCTTGCGAACAGTAATAGAAGAATCGATTAATCGATAAGACATAAGATGTTATTTAATGAAACAGATTTGATATAAGAAAGTAGGTGGAACCAATTGCCATCACATACTGGACAGTAGCCATCTTTGTGAACTTGAACAGATTGAAACAGTGAAAGCCTATGTACTGTTCGTTGAGTCGAGCTATCAATCCATCGATTTTCAAAGCGAAACGAGTGATTGTCTGCCGATTCACACCAATATCTGTGGCATAATGTGCCGGAAGAGGGTATAAGTATTTGGGTATCGATCGGTTGCCGGTAGTAATCGAGGAACTAATCGAATTGACCAAGAGCATAGTCATAAAGCTTGCCGTCAGCCAATTGAGAGCAACAAATTGAAGGAGAGCTTCGATCATACCATTAGTACCAGAACTGATCACTTCTATAACCAAGGATAGCAGATATGGTGTGATTACATAATTCACACCAATAACTACTCTGATTATCTCGTCCATATCGCTCACAATCTTGGTGAATTTGTCGTATTCATACAGTACATACTGAAAATTGATTAGATTACGCCATAATAAAGCTGTTCTAATCTTCTTGACAATCTCATATAACTTCCACTTCAAATACAAAACTGTGATTGGCATCATGCTGAAATAACCGAAAACGACCATGTTCAACTGATGAAGTGAAATTGATAATAAGGTTGTCGATATCAATAGTTTGACCAAGCTGAATTGATAGTCAGTATAGAAGTAAGCAATCAAACCGAAAACTAGATTTAATAATCCAATACCAATTGCAACTGCACCTGGTATAATTCTCGCTACCCAAATAGCCAGGTTAGTCAATACAACTATTCTGGATTCATGCAAACGGTTCACTTTGTACATTCTATCTCCGATAATGATCTTGTTGAATAATTGAGGAAAATGTATTTTGTCTGTCATCTCAAAGTGATAAGTAACTAGCTTGGTCACTGATGTGACGATGAACCAGACCATTAACCAGGCGTTAATTATTCCATACTGTGAGAAATACACGAAAGTAAATTCGCCCAGCATTACTTGGAATGATTCATTTGGATTGAATGCCAATGCAGTGTACTTGATAGATTCGATCAATGTGAGCAATAGTATCGAATAGTAGTACAACTTTCTTGCATTTGTCGGCTCCTTTTTCACCAGATAACTATTGATGGAATCATAATAGAACAGATACCGATCACCAAGATTAGAGTACAATTTGTCCAGATTCTTGATATCATCCGCTTTGAGAATATTGATAATCGGTTTCAACACTGGACTAATAATCTTATCTATTAAAACTTCCATTTTGATTACGACCAATTTTCAAACTCTCCTTAGTCACAAACTCCCGGATTCTCTTTTGTTGGCTTATTTTCAAATTACGTTTCTCAATAATATACCTAATTAGTGAATTTTAATATGATTTTTATGTGACACGCAAGAACAATTATAAATTCAAGTAAAAATCGATTAAACAAAATAAGTTCTCGTTTGTATGCATATTCTCGAGCGATATCAGCCTAGACTTACCGTATTGTCGGCATAAGAGGCATACATTTGTATCCGCACAGCATCGAGACATAAATATAGAACAAACATTTCTCTTGTAAACTCAAACTTATACAGAGTGTAGACTAGGCCAATTCACTAATCTTCGATGTAGGACATATAAAACATTAGGTTAATCATTTTATTTATTTGATTTGGGGCTCACATGCTATAATACAAATAGAAAGTGATCAATACAATAAACGTGCAAAATCGAATTTTAATATCTTGGCCATTTTGATATAAACAGAAAATCCCAGTGACTTGATGAGTATAAAGAGGGTATGTACTCTGGCATTGATTTGTTGCCCATTAATCAAATTGATCATGGTAGTGGATGTTTGCTATTCAAGTACTCTCATAAGTTGGAATAAATTTCTAGATAATTCAAATTTTAATAGGATAATTATATGGATTGCGTTCATGAATATCGAATTTTTAATCATCATGAAACTTCCGCACAAATAAAACAGATTCTTAAATCTTAAATTGAGCTTGGTCATGCAATTATTATGAACAGCAAAGCTTTATTTCGCTCCATAATTATCGACTTTATTCTTATTAATCAAACTTTAATGTGAATCTACCTAGTCAATGCGATAATACGAAGATCACGATTCTTCTGTATGTCAAATTATAAGAAACAGGGTACTACTGACGAAATAAACAATTTTAACTGATTGATGACATAGATAATTATGCGTGGTCAATTTTAATCTATAATTATACACAGCATTGCTTATAAATTTCAGCATGGTAAATGGTAAATTTTTCAAATTTTACTGATGAACTAGTGATCACTGATCATGGAGAGTGAAAGCTTACTTATTAATTAATAAGTCAACAAGTTCCAAGGTGATATCAAACCAAACAATCAATATTAAACTAGAGCTCCATATTTCACAGACCTTCGAGAGAAAGGCGTTGGGCTTAGGTCTCACTTAGCTCTCACAATGCCGTTCTTGCAAACAGTCTGAGAATCGATTAATCGATAATACAGAATATTTTATTTATTCAAACAGATCAGACATAAGAAAGTAGGTGGAACCAATTGCCATCACATACTGGACAGTGGCCATCGGTGTGAACTTGAACAGATTGAAACAGTGAAAGCCTATGTACTGTTCGTTGAGTCGAGCTATCAGTCCATCGATTTTCAAATAGAAACGACTGATTGTCTGCCGATTCATACCGACGTCTGTGGCGTAATGTGACGGAAGAGGGTATAAAAATTTATATATCGATCGGTTGCCGGTAGTGATCGAGGAACTAATCGAATTGACCAAGAGCATAATCATAAAGCTAACCGACAGCCATATGAGAGCAAATGATTGAATAATAACTTCGATCATTCTATTATCACCGGAACTGATCATCTCTATACCCAAGGATAACAGATATGGAGAGATTATATAATTGACACCAATAACTACCTTGATTATCTCGTCCATATCGCTGACAATCTTGGTGAATTTGTCGTATTCATACATTACATACTGGAATTTGATTCGATTACGCCATAATAAAACTGTTCTAATCTTCTTGGCAATCTCATTTAACTTCCATTTCAAATACAAGATTGTGATTGACATCATGGTGAAATAACCAAAAACTATGACGTTTAACTGGTGATGTGAAACTGATAACAAAGATGTCGATATCAATAGTTTGACCAAGCTGAATTGATAGTCAGTATAGAAGTAAGCAATCAAACCAAAAACTAGATTTAATAATCCAATGCCTATTCCAAATACACCTGGCATAATTCTCAATGTCCAAATAGCCAGGTTAGTCAACACAACTATTCTGGATTCATGCAATCTGTTCAATTTGTACATTTTATCCCCGGTAATGATCTTTTTGAATAATTGGGGGAAATGTATTTTGTCTGTGATCTCATAATGATAGGTGATTAGCTTGGTCACTAATGCGACGATGAAAAAGACCATTGACCAGGCATTGAATATTCCATACTGTGAGAAATACAGGAAGATGAATTCGCCCAGCATTACTTGAAATGACTCGTTTGGATTGAATGCCAATGCCGTGTATTTGATTGCAGCGATCACTGTTAGCAATACTATCGAATAGTAGTACACCTTTCTTGTTCTTGTCGGCTCCTTTTTCGCCAGGTAATTATCGATGGAGTCATAATAGAACAGATACCCTTCACCAAGATAAGAGTAGAATTTGTCCAGAATCTTGATGTCATCCGCTTTGAGAAGATTGGAAATCGGTTTCAACAATGAATTAATAATTATATCCATTAAAGCCCCCATTTTGATAAAGGTTCAATTTTTAAACTCTCCAGTCACAAACTCCTAGATCTTCTGTTGACTAATTTTCAAAATACGTTTCTCGATAATATACCTACATTAGTGTAGTTAGTGGGTTTTAAAATTAACTTTGTGTGACACGCAAGAACAATTATTATTAAAAATCGATTAAATCAAATAAATTCTCGTTTATCATGCATATTCTCGAACGAAACCACCCTAGACCTTCCGTATTATCGGCATATGAGGCATACTTTTGTATCGGCACAGTATCGAGGCATAAGTATAGAACATTTCTCCTGTACACTCAAACATATACTGACTGTAGCCAACAATCTAGGCTAATTCACTAATCTTTAATGTATAAAGTTCATTAATAGAGCGAACCTGCTTATAAATTTATAGGACATTTAAAAACAATGAATAACGATTTGAATAATCATTTTATTTGTTTGAATTGGGAGCTGACTACCAAGAAAATCAGCAATACAAAGGTTGATTAATACAATAAACGCGCAATTATTGCGTTGATAGAATTCGATTTTTAATCTTAATGGAAATTCGGGACCAATAAAGCACATTTTAAATTAAGCTTGGTCATGCAATAATTATAAACAGCACATTTAAAAAAACTTCGCGATAATTGGCTTTTATTCTTAAAATTTCATTATTATTCGAAAGTTCGATAATATATTCGTGCAATTCCAGGTTGTTTTCGCAAGAGAATTGTCATGGAGAATGAGAATTTGTTTGCTATATTCGATTTTTACTTGATATTGTACTTGCATGTCGCACAAACGTAATTTTTAAATTCACTCTACCTCTCTCCGTTTAGAATACTGAATGTCCGGCTCATGGTCTGGTTAATTGTGATAATATTGCTGAATCTGATTACGAGTAGAATTCTGAAATATTTTGATTAAGATTTTATGAAATGGAGCTAAGATTGGAATTTAGTGATTGATCGGAATTAGTTGCCGTATTGCAGGTAATTCAAGTGAAACGATGTGATAATTTCAAGGATAGGAGAAACGAAATTTGATTCAAAGAGAAATTTCGTATTAAGTTAATAATCGACAACATATTGATTCAAAAACATCAATACATAAATTTGATAATATAATATACCGAATTATCTTGCCAAATTGCCGCCATAATTAAGGCCATGTGTTACTCCGCGGGGATTATATCTGCGATTTTGGGGTGCGCTAATTGAGCAAGATAATTAGGTACATTATCTCTATATTTACATGTAATTAATGAAAAAGACCGGAAATAAGAAAGAAGGTGGAACCAATTGCCATTATATATTTTACAGTAGAAATCTTGGTTAATTGGAAGAGATTAAAACAGTGGAACCCAATGTACTGCTCGTTGAGTCGAGCGATGAAACCATCGATTTTCAAATAGAAACGAGGATTAGTCATACGATTGAGTCCGATGTCAATTGCTTGGGGAGGCTTAAGTGGGTATACATATTTGGCTATCGATCTGTTCCCGGTAGTGATCGAGGCACAAATTGAATTGACCATGACACTGAAGAAAATGCCCTCCGTTAGAAAGAATACGACAAAAAATTGAAGAATAACTTCGTTTATATCATTAGCACCTGAAGTGATCGTCTGTATTCCCAAGGATAACATATATGGTACGTACATATAATTCACACCAATAACCATCTTGATTATCTCGTCCATATCACTGACAATCTTGGTGAATTTGTCGTATTCATACATTACATACGAAAATTTGATTAGATTACGCCATAATAAAGATGTCCTTATCATTTGGACAATCTCATTCAACTTCCATTTCAAATATAATACCGTGATTGTCACCATGCTAAAATAACCGATATAAAAGACGAAAAACTGGCGAAATGAAACTGTCAATAAGGTTGTCGATATCAATAGCTTGGCCATGCTAAATTGGTGGTCAGTGTACGAATAAGCGATTATACCCCAAACTAGATAAGCAAATCCAATGGTAACTGCAAATACACCTGGACCAATTTTCAAAGTCCAATAAACCAGGTTAGTCGATACAACTATTCTTTGTTCATGCAGTTGATTCAATTTGTACATTCTATCCTCGTTAATGATCTTCTTGAAGAAGTGGGGAAATTGTACTTTGTTTGTCATTTCATATCGATAAGTAATTAACTTGCCCAGTATTATCACAATGGACCAGACCATGAGCCAGACATTCATTGTTCTATACATTGAGAAATACACGAAGGTAAATTCGCCCATCACTACTTGAAATGATTCATTTGGATTGAATGCCAGTGCAGTGTATTTGATTGCAGCGATCAATTCAACCAATAATATCGAATAGTAGTGCAACTTTCTTCTGATTGTCGGCTCCTTTTTCACCAGGTAATTATCGATGGAATCATAATAGAACAGATACCGTTCACCAAGATGAGAGTAGAATTTGTCCAGAATCTTGATGTCATCCGCATTGAGAATATTGAAAATCGGTTTCAACACTGGATTAATAATCAAATTGATTATAGCATTCATTTTTCACCCTGATGAATTTTAAGACTCCCAAGTTATAAGCTCTCGAGTTTATCTCTTAATGACTTATTTTCAAACTAGGTTTCTCGATAATATATCTCGTTAGAGAATTTTGAAATTATCTTCGTGTGACATGCAAGAATTATAAGTAAAAAGCGATTAAGCTAAACTATTACTTTATTTCATTAGTTTTGCGGGATTATATTTTGTGACGATAGGTTTGATGACTCGATCGTTTGACTTATGAATTCCAAGAGTTGTAGATTAAGAGCTGTTTGTTCAAGTT
>JAQGBE010001418.1:0-11217 GCA_034698225.1 Scheloribates latipes | reverse complement strand
ACAACACATACCACATATACCACAAAGAAATGCCATTAAGATTGTGTGCAGATATGAATTACTGGTTTACCAGAGGATAATGTCTTTTTCCGGAGTCACAGCACTGGTTAATGTCCAGCAAATATCGATATCGATTTAAATGACATGCCATGTAATACAGGGCCGATCTGTGCCACACCGACACACAAAATGAGCCAATATTAGTCGACAACCATTTATATACCAGTCATATATCGGCTTCTATTAAATCAGATGTTATATAAAGGCATTGCTTTTGGATTATTGTACGCGATTCGGGCCTCAGTGTGGACACCGAGGAAATCAACTTGTCTTCAGATAATGAATCAGTTATGACGGATGCGGTCCGGACTGAGATCACGACTGACCACCACTTAATTCACTCCAACAAAGGAATGGGCGCTCAATCTAATCGATTTGCACATTCATTATGTCTTCGATCGCCAGATCATTCACTTCTGTCTTTGCGCTAATACTCGACTGCAGTAAAGCTGGTTATGTCTCCAATCACTACACATTGGCTTCACATCCGTCCGATACTCATCTCAAACACCATTTCGGCACAATTCCATCCCCTCTGCCATTCAGTGCTGGCCTCGCCTGACTGCAATGCCTCGGTCAGCTACAGCTACCCAGTTATGATCATTCAACGCAAATACGGTCTGTGCCAGTGGTCAGTGGTGGCCATCAATTCATTTCACTTCCAGTAGATTACATAACTGTTTGGTCTGTCTAGAAATGTGATATCACTTTCCTTTTATCAATTGGACTTAATGTAGATAAGAACTGAAGACTCAACCATAGAGCCATTCAAAGTGAGCTTGATTGTTTTATTCAAATAGCCTTTATTCGCAATTAGTTGGGCTCACAAACCAAAACCTCATTTTAGTAATCAATTTGCTTCCGAGACAATGATCGGTGTCTGCGCTCACAGGAGATCATCAAAAGTGGTGCCACTGTAGCCCACATTGGCTTTGTCTAAGTCAACGAAACCGATGTAAAGCCTGTCCGACGGTATTCCCAGATCGGTCTGGAGGTGAGCCGAGAGGGCCTTCGAGTGCTTTTTGTTGGCGTCGCGACCCAATTGGCCGATACTCTCGAGTGTGGCCGTTCCGCACGGCGCGTCGCTCCCACCTGCCAGGAGTGAGCAGTGAGCTTGGTCATAGTGCAACCAGGTCAATCACCATCACCATGACCATGACAATCACCATGGTGGTCATCGTGGTCATCGTGCACACTCACCCCAACTCATTTTCTGGTCTGGCAACACATTGACCACGACATACGACTTCGGCTTGGACAGGGTTTTGGCCACCAGGTCCACCGTCTTGTCGAGGAACTCTTTGGTGATGCGCTCCGAAGACACGTTAGTCTTGAGTGTGAAGATTGGCATTTGTGCGGCAAAGTTGTCGAGGGATTGGATTTGGCTTACAATTAGTTTGCGATTAGTTTGCGATTAGTTTGCGATTAGTTTGCGATTAGTTTGCGATTCAATGCAATTCAATGTCAGTTCAATGCCGGCAATCAATCGACTGATCGCTTCGCACAACACATGAATCACAACAACTGATGACTGCACTCAAGTGATGCCATCTGTGGCGCAACTGAGGCGCCAATCGATGGACTCTTCAGTCGCGTCACTCAATACAATATTTATTTTTGATACACAACAACTAAATTAGAGTCAAGTTTCTGGTAAATCCACTATCATTTGGTGAATAATATATTTAAGTTGAAAATATTAATATTAGTGTTTGGGAATCAGTTAAATAAAACCCCCAAAAGATGAGACTATCAGAGAAGTGAAGAACATATCGGAGGACTATCGGAGTGTTTATGTCTCGGGTGTCGACTGGAGTGGTGTTGAGAGGCGTTCACTGATACGAGTCAGTGATATATCACTCAAGACTTGAACACATATTTCGGCGTTAATTGGGATCAAATCGGATCACATTCGGCCAAAATGTTCTTGGAATCCATCTTCAACTCAGACAACGGCTATTTGGAGGCTCTGGTGCGTGGCTTCAAGTGCGGAATCCTTCGCCAATCAGATTACCTGAATTTGGTTCAGTGCGAAACCCTGGAAGACCTCAAACTGCACCTCCAGTCCACCGATTACGGCAACTTCTTGGCCAACGAGGTGTCGCCCATCAACGTGTCCACCATCGACGACAAGCTTCGCGAGAAGCTGGTGATTGAGTTCCAGCACATCCGGAATCACGCGGTCGAGCCGTTGGCCACATTCCTCGACTTCATTCAATACTCTTATATGATCGACAATATTATCCTTCTTATCACCGGTAAGTGTCGAATACCACCGCCAGTCGATGCCATGGCCAACACTGACCAATATATTGACGTTCAGGAACTCTGCATCAAAGACCACTATCGGAACTGATCCCGAAGTGTCATCCGTTGGGTTCGTTTGATCAGATGGAAGCGATTCACGTGGCGGCCAATCCGGCGGACCTTTACAATGCGGTGCTGGTGGACACTCCTTTGGCGCCCTTCTTCGTCGACTGCATCAGCGAACAAGATTTGGATGAAATGAATATCGAGATAATCCGAAACACACTCTATAAGGCATATCTGGAGTCCTTCTACAAGTTCTGTAAGGACGAGATCGGAGGCATCACTGGAGACGTGATGTGCGAAATATTATGTATGTCTTGGCGTATGTCTGTCCCGAATCGATCTGATTGCTTGATCCCTGACTCGACTAGCGTTCGAAGCCGACCGAAGAGCTTTCATAATCACAATCAACTCGTTTGGCACCGAACTGTCCAAAGAGGACAGGTCTAAGCTGTACCCAATCTGCGGTAATCTATATCCGGACGGTTTGGCGGCTCTGGCGCGAGCAGACGACTACGAACAGGTCCGCTCTGTGGCCGAGTTCTACGCCCAGTATAAGGTGTTGTTCGAGGGCCAGGGTCAGGGCCAGCACGAGGACAAGACACTCGAAGACAAGTTCTTCGAGCACGAAGTGAGCCTCAATGTGAACGCGTTTATGCAACAGTTCCACTTCGGGGTCTTCTACTCGTATCTGAAGCTCAAGGAACAGGAGTGTCGTAACATCGTGTGGATCGCCGAATGCGTGGCCCAAAAACATAAGGCGAAGATCGATAACTACATTCCCATCTTCTGAGCGCTCCTTCCAGTCAGTGGTCACATCGGCCTCAGTCGACCACCGAGGCTATTATCAAATGTGTGTTAGACAGTTAAGTTAATCACTCTATTAAACCAAGATTAAAACTGATTATTAATCGAATTATTTATTGTATTTATAAATGTTATCCGGAATTTAATGTTAATTTGATTTCAAGTTTCCATTTCGTTGTATATTTTTAAGAAATAAATTGATTTTATTGTCCAATCGATTGATTAGTTTGTCCTCACATTTAACCAGATTTATATAATTGCTTACATTAAGACAATGACATTACAAACGATATATGGTATGAGAAAATATAAACCATTCAAATTGGTATTCAAATTGCATGGAGCGGTTTCAACCCCAATAATCTCATTCCAAAATTGAGCACATTTTTGGAGCACCGGAACAATAAAAGTCGAGTTCCGGCCAAATCTGGTGACTGACCCTTCACTTTGAGGACAAGATGTGCGCGATTTATAGCATTCCTGTTGAGTGATTGAAAAGCAAGCAGAATGTGACGGATGTAATGGAAGGCTCGCTCAGTTACCTCAACTCGAAGAGATACTCGACCAAGATGCTGGGCTCGAGTTCGGCGTATGTGTCGATGAGAATATCCTCCAATTGCGACAATCGATTGACCAGAAGCTGTGCCTCCAATCCGTTTAAGGCATTCAAATTGGGTTCCAAATCAAGATCGACATCAAAACCACAATTCGCTTCCAAACTAAATGATCGCAATTTCATAATCAGATAATAATTATCTTGATATAGACCTGCAAAGTCTGGCGTGACTGTACTGAAGGGCACTCCCGGTGTCGCCCGTCAGTCGAAGAGCTTTATTCCAATCGAATTTGTAATCAGCGACTCTTCTGTGGCTCAGATCGGATACCACGAGACAAGACATTCCCAATATATCGGCCACAGATTCAAAGTTTTCTTCACTTATTTTTGTGTCTTTTGTGTCATCAAAATCAATAAACACAGCGAATATCTATTGTAGACGACTTACTGGGACCTGTTTTGCAGACCTCGACGGCTCGTTCTTTGGCCTCATTCAGAATGTCATCGAGGAAAGTGACTTCTCCTCTCCTGGTACTCATCCCAATGATCCGACCGAACCTCAAATGCCTCAATTTTCTATAGTAAAAGTTGATTAGATAGACTCATTTGATGGCCAGTTCGACTTACTTGCTTAAATTGTGGTCAATTTTGGCGACTATTTTGAATAAATTGTTAAAATGTTTTGACTGACTGCTGTCGACCACATAAATCATTTCATCGAAATCGTATAATTGGTTTCTGTGAAGTGCGGCCGCGATATCACTACAAACGATATAATATTATCGCAATTAAGAAAGCAAACAAAGACTGGTTCACAGACCGCGTCAAATACAGTGTCGATCCGTCGCTCTTTATAACTGGTATTTTCATCTGATTCTCATCCGAAGTGCCACTGAAGACCGCAAACTGAGCGCCGTTAGAGTCGTTGTGAATGAGACCCAATTGTCTCATCTGTTCGATCACTTGCAGCGAAGCCTTCGAATACATGGATTCGCTGTGGAATTCGGCGAATCTGATGCCTAACCTATTGTATAAGCTCTTGAGCTGATCGACACTCAATTGTCTGAACTTTTGCCATTGGATCAGAGCTCTGGAGTTTTGCTTTGTCTCCAATTCATGGAAACGTCTTTTGGCCGATTGTCTCCACTCCCCACTGGACTCGCACTCTGCCTGTCCTTTGACGTAGACTTCGAACAAATGCTTCAGCGAATTGTCGGCCAAACTCTGGTCATCGCCGAAGTAATCGTAAGCGAGGCTTAAAATCCCGAATTGGGTTCCGAAATCTCCCAAATAGTTGAGTCGAATGACGTTATGGCCGCAGAACTCATACAAATTGGCGACGAAGTTGCCGACAATGGTCGAGCGAAAGTTGCCCACATGGAAGGGCTTGGCTATGTTCGGCGACGAGAACTCCACGATCACTGTCCGCTGACCACTCGCTTCTTCCGACACCACATGGCTAAGGTGGTGCTCGAACTGACATGTCTTCAGCTCGTTTAGTAATTGCTAGTAAAAGTTTGAACATAGATTGATTGACCAAGCTCATTCTCATTCTCGTTCTCGTTCTCATTCTCATTCAATGCTCTGGTCATACCTTTGTGTAAAAGTCAGTTTCAATTTGCAGTTCAATCGATGGACTTATTTCTTGTGGCGTTAATTCGTTCGACTCTTTGACTTCAATTTGTTTTATAAACGAAAGCTTAGAACCAATTGAAAAACCGACTAATTAGTGCTAATCTTAACTCGATTGCAACATTTATATACTATTTATAAAGGTTAATATCATTGTATAACTCATCAAATGCGATTGCGATTGTGGCAAGGACATACTGGACATACTGCTTATTAAAATATTTATTGAATTACCTTTGATAATGAATTTTCAATGTCTTTGGGCAAAACATTATCCAAATTGTTTGAGTCAATTAAAAACTTGTGTTTAAGACAATCATTATTTTGAAGATTTTTTCGATTAAAAGGTATTGTTTTCAGTGATTTATGAGTGAAATTGTGGTTCAATTGGTTTCTTAGATGAGTGACAATCAGTTGCTTAATCTTGAAAGACATCACTAATCCAGTGGTCAGTGACTCTCATCTCAGGCATCACTCGACTGACTGATTGTCCAAAACATAGCGAACTGTCTCTCATGTGATGCCATCAGCGATGCCTTCAGTGCTGCCAACGAGTGAGTCGGCGCTCGATTTGCTTTCGCTATTCACCGATCGACTAATGATTTAAATCGAATTCAATTTAATGATTCCGCAAATGGTTAACAGCAATGGTATTACTAATTATTACTAATTATAATATAAAATCAAAACTGAAATCTGTTTTAATAAAAATAAATATCATTTCCGTCAAAGACAATGACCGGAAGGGCAGAGCGGGTGAGCAGAGCTCAGGTGAGCTTCGAATGACTGGGCGGTGCGATCTTGCGGTGGACGAACTTGAGGATGTAGAGGGGCAGACAGCTGACCACGGTCAACAGGGTCACTTTCCAGAGGAAGGCACGCGTCTGAATGAACTTCTCGTCGAAGTATTGCGGCGCCACTATCAGAGTCAGCAGATATGTCGACAACGAGATCAGTTCGGCGACAATCATCAGCCAATGCCAGGTCCGCACTGTCAGCGCCAACATCAGCAGTTCGGTCAGAATCACGGCCGTGAAGGTGATGGCCACCACATGGATGAACTCGTCGTTGAAGAGGAGCATGGCGCCGTACATGATGACGCCGCCCTGGTAGATGCTGATCAGCACCCAGATGAAGAACGTCTTGTAGGACAGCGACCGGCCTTTCATCAACTTATATAGTTCGGGATATCGCATGACTAGACGGGGCGACACGTCTTTGTCCAACACAATCGAAAAGACGGGAAACATAGTGTAAACAGTGGCGTAACCTTTGTATACGAGATTACCGTTAGAGTGATTGCGAGACAACAAAGACTGTCATTCTTACCGATCATCAAAAATCCCTGATATAAGCCGACGGAAGCGAAATAGAATACCGAAGAGAAGATGGCCTGAAGTGTGCTTATGATGAGTCCTCTGTGGATAATAAACTGACTCAAAGTGGCCGACCGTTTGTAACTGTATCGGCCGTGAAGTAGAATCAGACGATAGATATGACTAAACTGAAGAATCGAGAAGTCCGCGGCCAGACTCGCCTGTTGGCCCTCTTTGCCAACTATACCGACGCCGACGTCCGCCGTCTGAATCATCGACACGTCATTACCGCCGTCGCCCACAGCACACGTCCTTTTGCCGGTCCTGTTCTGGATCAGTTTGACCACTTCGGCCTTCTGTGTGGGTGAACACCGACAGCAGACCACCGCCGGGCACTGACAGGCCAACTCCATGAACTCGGTCGAGTAGAACTTCATACAGAGCTCCAGGTCTTCGCCTCTTATTATTAGCGGACAATCACTCTTTCGGTGGAAGTTATTCAACTCCAAGTGGGCTTCGGTTCGGTTCTTGATCGGTCGAAATATGTAAAACTCTTGCATTTTCTTCACCAACTGAGACGACTTGGCTATACTGATCGCGGTCTCCAACTTGTCGCCCGTCAACATCCATAACTTGATTCCCGCGTCCTGAAGACCTTTCAGGGTTGTGGCCACACCTTCTTGAAGACGGTCTTCAACTCCTATCAGAATTAAATGAGAATCAATTGTCGACAGAGTCAACAAACAAGTGGTCAGACCAGTCAAGCAGAGCAGTTCCATGTCCTTCTCGAGGTTGGCCAGAACTGCGCTGATCTTAGCGTTGCGGTCACTCATCGAGCACTTCGCCTGATTATATCGGGTCTCGAACTCCGAATATTGTTCTTCAGTGAGTGTCTTCTTGGCGACCACCAAAGTTCTGAGTCCAGATCGCGCCATATTATCGCATTGTTCTTGAAGCCAATCGCTGTAGACAATGATGGAACACATGACAGTGTCGGCCCCCTTCAGCAAAAACATTATCTCATTGGTGGTCACGTCTCGGACAATGATTCCCATTCTCTTTGTCTCCGAACTGAAGGGAAATATTTGGAGAATATCGAAGTTAATGAAGTTTCCGATTGGGTTGCGCAGCCTCATTGTGGTCAGGTCCCGGTGCACGAGCGCCAGACCCACCTTCTCGGTCCACTGGACCAGCGCCACCTCGTCGGGACTCGAGGCCTGATATGTGATGCCTCTGCGCGTCATCGGAATCGCCAGCGAATCAGATTCTAAACATTGAGAAGTAAATTATATAAATCATCGGTAAGTATAAGGCAAACACAAACCAATCGGGGGTTTGGAAAGTTCTGTGCTCTCAGAGTAGGGGTTCTGACCGTTTTCGTAAGAGGGGGTCACGTTGTGACACAAGGCTATGGCCAGAACTGCCTGCTGGACACGATAGACACTGTCGCGGTCCACTTCGTACGAGTCGACCCGCATGTGTCTCGGCTGGTATTGGCGGCGCTCCACTGTGAAGCTGGCCGTACTGGCCGTCGAACTTTCTCTCTTATGCGTCTGGTAATTGTTGCCCTGGGGCTGAGGCGTGTAATACGCTCTCAAAAGAGCTCCCAATTCATCGAAATACTCTGGACTGTAGGATATCTTGCCAAGATGGATCTTCTTGAAGACCATCTCGTTTCGGGTCAGAGTTCCAGTTTTGTCAGTCAATAAGTATGCGATTCGGCCCAAGTCTTCGGGAATGGTCGTGGTTCGGACCAGAGTGCCCGGGATCTCCATATCTCTTTGAATCATATAAGAATAGACGACTCGACCCATTTCCAGGTTCACTCTTAGACTGATTGGAATTATGTATGAAAACAACAAAACAAATCGAAACCAATATCTATAATACGGGCCATTGAAGCCTAAAAGAAAAAGGGGAGGAATGAGGCTCACTATGGGTACGACTATTGTTTAGCAAACCTTTCAAACAAATCATAGCAAAAGCTAATATCACGACCGCCGCGAACAACACTTTAGTGATTGAGTTGACTTCGAGGTCGAGAAGACCCACTTTACTGCGCGGCTCATTGTTATTCATCATCGATCGGGTCTCCGGACCCGTGTATATCACAATTCCAATGGCAGTGCCCGAAGCTATCACTGTATTGGCCCACAAAGTGTTCTCAATGCTTAACGAAATTTCTTTGTTTCCTTTAAATTAAACTCAAAATCAGTTTCAAATTATATCACTGAATATCCAATACCGGAATCGATAGCAAATCTTCCGGTGAAACTGTGAATATCTTTTCGCGGTTCCTCTGCGTCTACATAAGCATCGAGAGTGAAAAGTTGATCATCGGTTTCGAGCGATTGTGTCGAGGGAACGGCAAGTCTTAGTTTCCAATCCGTTTCGCCGTCCAATTGGTCTGTGCGTACAAAACAGGCGCCGTTCTTCTCGGATGTGCGCAAAAAGACCATATCCGCGGGCACTCTCTGGTCTTTGTATACCATTATTAGGTCCCCGACTTTGATACGAGAGCTGTGAATAGCGAGTGGACCAGAATCTCGGGTCAGCTTCTGATACAACTGACTGTTGACCGCTTTGTCGCGTTTGTATCGCAGAATATCGTCGACGGCTTCCCTAAGAAGTGTGACGCCCAACACAAAGCCCAGAGGCGCCCAATAGGTGTAGAGATAACCAACTTTTAGCGAATTGATGAACTGAGAGCAGGCCATCAGCAGAAAGTAGAGGTTCAAGAAGAACTTGAACTGATTGAACAACACGATCGGCAGAAACGTAATGATATTGTATTTCTGATTGCGGATTATATTGGCCGGAAAGCTCTGTTTGCACTTATCATTCGATCGGTCCGACCCCCGGATGTATACCATGCGGGGCTTCAGCTGTTTCTTGCCGAACAGGAGGCTAACCATTGCTGACAAGCAATTAGCGCCTGATTCGCATAAACAACAGAAATAGCTTTTGTTTCGAGACTTTTTGTTTCTGCAATTGTTTAAAAAATAAATATTAGATATTGAATGAAATGATTAATTTTTATGGGATCAGAGATAAGGCGAATGTTAAGGGTTACTATTAGCGATGTTTGCGGACATTGGCTGCAATCTGTCCGACAACTCGATTGTTGCAAACTCTGCTCAAATCGCTAATCGATTGATAATTAATCGTTTGACGAGTGAATAGTTAACGAACTGATACTACGATAGGGTTGGGTTTGGTGCCAGGTTTTGACATTTGATTGTGATATTGATTACAAGCGACTCAACAGCCAAACAGTGGCTAACATAATAAGTTGTAATAACATGTGTTTCGCTCTATTTGTTCCCAAAACACTTCAACTGATAGAATACTAATTTAAATTACTTTTTTCTCGATTTTCTGGTTCTAGATTTGAGAAGCGAATCCGATTCCGTCGATTCGATGCCGGACTCGTCGGACGAGTGCACTGACAATAAGGTCTGCGATTCCGGTCGTGGCGTCGGCTGAGGCGAAGAGTCCACTAGAGATGAACCGATGGACAGGTCTTCGAATCTGTCGCCGGAAGAGTTGATAGTTTCTTGAATGGACACTCTTTTCTTATTAATTGTCTTATTAGTGGTGTTATTAAGTCTACTATTAGTGGTGTTAATGTTGGGCCGAATAGACATTATTTATCGCAAAAGTTTTGTCATTTGAATCACAAGTTGTATACGAATTACACCGAAGAGTGTGAGCCAAGTGAGTGAAGAGCTGATCCCAAACAGACATCATTTCATCGCATTTTCACTATTAATAACCAATATTTACTTTAGACTCCAATCGAGTCAAACGTAAACAAATGGCTATCAGTTGAACAGCACTTCTGATTAATACCGGTTTCGGCCAAACAAGCGATCAGTCATTAATTCAATTGATTTGATTGCGAATTACATCCGATTTGTGGAAACGTTTTGCTCTTTTGCTGTTGTTTTGTGTCGTTCGCACACTCTATACAACAATTACGTCAACCATATGACGACCGGCTCTGCGCTGAGACCACTATTGCAAGCCTTAAATTGCCTCCCCTTTACAGTAAGGCTAACGTGTGAGTCAACACGAGTGAGGCAATTGATTGGCCCAACACTTAACACTTACAATCAAATCAATGCCATCGCTAATCAATTATAATTAGCGTAACCCTTATCACAATCACAATCGTAGTCCAGGTCATCATATTATCTGAATTTAAATTGACTTACATTTTATGGCATATTATGTCCACTTATAAAATTATTCTTGTTAACTGTCGACTTACAACAAGCAACAAGAGGAAGAAAATGTAAGGTATAGTCAATGATTTGGTAGATGATTTGATAGATCATATAAAGATTCGAGTTTAAATAGATAGGGGAAACAAATCAAGTCATTTAGTTATTTCAAATTACCCTACTCCATTTTGCAATCATTAAAAATTGACATCTCAGGGACATTGTAGAACTGTTATTGCGTTCACACTCCTTACTTGAGTAGACTTTACTGGAGTCAATGTGCTCGAAGTCCAAGTTCGATTTCGTCCAC
>JAQGBE010001417.1:0-11217 GCA_034698225.1 Scheloribates latipes | reverse complement strand
CAGACTCCCATAGGCTACAATGGGCAAAGACCGGCTTACGTTGTTAGTGTAGGAAAATGGGTGGGGGGGACCCCCCCTCCCCCCGGCGGGGGGTTCAACGAATTTATATACTCCTCTTTGAGTCGTAAAAAATTGTGTTTTAAGACAATCGACGATAAAATGTTAATTCAGTGGAAACGCATCGCTCGATAGGCAGTAAAGCGTTGGATATATTTATATACAATGTATTTATTAATAGAATATAAACGCAAAATAATTTGTGTGAAAATTGAATTCACTGCACATTTATATCAATTAAGGGCCGAACACAGAACACAGGAATTGCTTGACTAATGCCACCAATTCATAGCCCAATGAATATTTAGAGCTTCGGTTATGTTGTGCTCAGAGTCGCGACAATTGAGTCCAATATCGGTAACACTGAGAGTATAGCACTTAAAAAGAGTTTAATTTCAAATCATTGGTCAAAAGCATGCAATTAATGCGATAATTCGTTTCGTTTCGCGTTTCGACCAAACATTTTGTTTTTATACTAACTATTATTCAATTGTAGAGAATTCGTGAGAAATCTTTCTTTTTTTAAATCTGATTTTAGTTTTTAATGCAATTATAACTTTTTTATTCTTTACAAACGTTTATTTTTCAATTATAATTAGTCTCAAAATATATTTACACTTAATTAATTTCCGCGATTATTAAAAGTGATTAAAAATAATTAATAAATCATTTGGTTTGAAGACTAATACAGATCTAAACCACTGATGTTTTGCGAGGCTTTTCACTGATTGAATGTCAAGTAATGTCTCAATCGATGTCTAATTGGTTGGTCTGACTAAAAGTGTTGTCGTGGTGTTTGATGGAAGACAGGGACGGATGTGACGCCTATGACGGGTTAAGTCGCCTCTGGGAATGTCGAGTAATCTATTTCGGTGTTGGGCTTATTCAAGGCATAAGTGATCCAAACGAAAGCAAAACTGACTAAAAAGCCTATCGTTCCGATCAATGAGAACAAGAGCATCGAAAGGACGAGCGAGAAGAGGGCGTACAGAACGGCCGATATGAGGTCGTCGATGACGATCGTGGTTATGATCACACAGAAGCAGTGGATTAGGTAATAGACGGCCGCGAAGCCAATGGTGAGGTAAGCCCTCCACCACCAGCGGTGCTCCTCATCGATCAGATTGAAGTAGCAGAAGATGACTGCCGTCTGAGCGCAGATCACAATCGATGCCGAACTGATCAGGAATTCGCCCGAATTGAAAAACGGGTAGTTCTCGACCATCCAGACGGCGATGAAGGGCACCAAACCGCCCAACAGCAAGTTGACCGGGAGCATGTTGTAGATGCTCTGCTTGAGCACATCCCTGACATTGGCGGTCGGGCGGACCGGGTATTCGATCGGTGTTTGCAAATTGTATCCGAAGTAAGAGCCGGCAAAAGTGAGTGGAAGTGCCAAACCGTAGCTAATGAGCAGAACAAATACGGCCGGAGTGAAGCCGATCGGGAAGGCCAGCGAAGAGGAAGACTCGACGAATAGACAGTTCCGGGTCAGGAACAGGACTGCGGTCAACATAATCGGGTTGAGGGCCGACGTCAGCAGACAATTGTATTTCCAGTTCTGTCCGCCAAAGCTTCGGTAAAAGCGAGACGAAACATATCCGCCAACACTTCCCACGATTATTATCAGTGTTATTGTTATCAATATTATTAGGACTAAAGACGTCGAGAAGTGTATGAGAAGTGACAGCACTTCGACAACACCGAGACAACAGATGTATTGCACGCCTGACCCTAAACAAAGAGAATCAGATTGAGATTGAGAATGAGAAATGTTATTTTAGTAGCAGAAGAAAAGCATCGATTGTCGTCTGTAATGACTTCTACAATAAGGACTGACTTTCTTCATAATACGATTCAAGCATTAGCGCTGAAAATATGATAATTAAACGCGAAGACCACATAAATAAATCATTGGACCGAAAATCTCATTCAATGCGAGTTTTTTTGTTGTGAATTAATATTTCAGTTGAGATAACAATAAGTATCAGTTCAGTTCAGTTCAGTTCAGTTCCTATAATTCTTTTAAAGGATATGGAATATGTCTTTACTTATGTCTCACTCGAGTAAAATGCAAAAATACATTTGAATATTAAGTTAATTCGCTTTCATATCAATTGAATTGGGATATGATTTGAATATTTGTTAAGAGTTTTGCTCAAAATTTTCAAGACTTAATCAAAAGTCAAAAGTTTGTGATTATGTTATTTACTTTTCATGAGAGCCTTACGTTTTGGTCGTTTCGGTCGTTGCACTCAATCGAAACTCTTATAAGACTTTCATTTGTGAACTTTCAATGAAAATATATGTCAACCCCAGAGAGGCTCTCATTTTCCGCGTTAGCCTTATTTCAGCCAAAGTTCAGATGCATTAAACATTCGATACTTTCACTTCAGTACTGATCAAGAGATTAATATTTATTCGTTTTTTTCTTGAAAACTTAAATTTTAAAAAGAATACCTAAAGTTGTAAAAATGTTTGGAAAATTTGCTTAATTTTTTGCCAGATATTGTAACATTTTTATCCGAGTGAATGCAGTTTTGGATGCATAAACGGACTAAAATAAATAACTAATCATTCAATTTATCTTTGAATTTATGTGTTTTATAGCAATTCTCAGAACATATCATCGGATATTCGGACCAATGTATTGATAAAATAACCAGAAATAACATTAAAAATTAATAGAACTCAATGATCCCTAAATTGCCAAACGAGCAAATGAGCAACATTAAATTTTCTGCTAAAAAACATAAAATTCAAACCAAAGAATTTTTTAGAAGTATCAGGAAAATTCCAAAAGTCAAATATTTGAAACTACGATAAGATTTTGAAAGATTTTGCTTTGAAATGGTTATTGATATGCAATCAAAGAGTTATCAAGAGTTGAATTATTGGGTGAAATGTTTAGATACCGATCAGCGATGAGAAGACGAGCGGATATTTGGGACTCCGGAAGACATCGTTGGCGATGGCCTGCCATCCGCTGTTCGGATTGGACAGCGGCTTACTATTGATCCAACCGAACAATTCATATTTGGTAAGCACTGTTCGCGACAAGACGTAGACGAAGGGCACCGATAGACCGATCACAAGAAGAATGGCTGTAATGATGAACCACTTGCCGGTTGTGCTCTGAGGAAGAGTTGACAGCAATCGTGGCCATCGATCGCTGGAACTGATTGTGTCATCTCTGATGAAAGTTACTGAATATGAGTGATAAACAGTGAATACTGAAGAATAATTTAATGCACTCGATATCTCCAGAAGGGGTGAATCGAGAGCACAGTTCTTAAAATTGTTTTTCTCGTGTCTGATACTTCTGGGCCTGACTTTGAGGCCAGTAATCCGTCCCACCTTTTCACCCAAGTTGTCACCCCATGGCTTAGCCGTTCCACTTTCGTAGGTGAAAGTGAAGTCCAAGTGATTGAACAGATAAAAAGTGTCGGGTTTTGTGTCGCTTCGCTTCTTCATTCGCGGGTCGTTAGGGTTTCCGTGAGAATCAACATAATAGCCGACGGGAGTGCCCACAAAGCACTCCAACGGGTTCTGGTTGTGACACCACTGGAAGGGGAAGTTATCGGCGAACAAATGTTGATAGTATTGTTTGGTCATCAACATCTTGAGCACACTTATCCTGTGGATGTCGAATATCTTGCTCAGATCGTAGGGTCGTTTGCATAGGAGACGGCACTGTTCGTTGCGCAGGAATTTTATGTCATAAGTGGTGCGGAATATTCTGTCGTCCCATGAGATCAGATCTGATTCACTGTATTCGAAGCCTTCGACGGCCGGACAGAAGTCGAACTGATTGTACGAATAGGGAATGTATGTGCGCTCGGAGTCCAGGGTATTGACGTAAACGGGTATTTGAGTCGTGCAATTGGTTTGGCCGCTGGCGTCGGTCGTGTTCTCCTTGCAGTAGATCTCCGCTTCGGACGGGTTGTACGGCTGCGGGTATTTGAACCAAATGTTGTACTGAAAGGCATCGCTATTGTATGCAAATATGACCAAAGCCAAGAACAAACGGGTGGTTCCTCTCGTCAGTGTCATTGTCCTCACCAGTCGGCTAAACAATCACAGAATCAACTAAAAACAACTTTCAGAAGACAACACTTCTTGGTAGTCGAGTTGACACCACTTTACACGTGTTTTACGGTTTGACAAACTCGAGACCAAAGTTTCGAAACCAATCGACGAACAGAAGTGATGGCTCGGAAACAAAGGCTCTCGGCTTAAGGCGAGTGTTTTTGAAGTTTGGTAAGTTATGTAACGTTTCGGACGGTTTCACTGCCAGCACCGCCAGGACTGGAATGAGTGAAATGAGTGTTTGTGTGTCGGCTAATAGAGCTCTGAGAGAGAGGGCTCACAAGTAAGCAAACAAACGGCGAAACGTATTCTTAGGTAATGAGGAAAACCTGTCGAACGACTCTCACAATCGCGATCTGACTCTAAATTTAAACTTAAAATAACTATTTTTAAATTTATTTTTGAAACTAATCTTTATTGGGAACAAGTCTTGAATATCAGCTGCTTTTTCATCAATCAGATTTGAGCCTAACTCACAAGTGGGCCAACGCTTACTTAACCGAACCTAACTCGAAGAAAGCCCTCAGTTTGATCCAGGCACTACTACCATCATTACACTAGTTAGCCACACAATAGCGGAACAAAGTGTGCTAGCTTATTGGATAAAAAACTTGGGAAAGTTGAGGTATTGTCTGTTATTTAGGTGACTCTATGATTGTGTTATTGAGGAATTCAAAAAACACAACCAGGAATGTTTGAGAATGTCTATTAGACTCGATAGCTGACTTGCTTTCACCTCTCAGTTGGCACACCAGAAAAAATAAATAAATACTTTCATCGATAACTTATTAAGTTTGTCAACCAATGCAGTCATTGGTCGAACAACAGAGTCGTCCGAATCGCGTTTTGTGGGCTAATTGGCTATGAATTTAGTAACAATGGAGAAGTGGATTGTCTGAGTGAGTGGTTTGGGTCAACAGCGGACACGACTGACGCTAATGACCGGTCGGTTCCCATACGTTGCCTAAACTGATTGCGATTGCATTTCACTACTAACTCATGTTTTCCTAATTATTGTTTTTATTGCCTCAAAAATATGATTCATTCGATAGGAAACGAAACTATTCTTTCATTTAACTATTCAAATCATTTGTAAGACTTCATTGACTTTCACTTATTTATGCATTAGTTTTGCATTCATTTCAAAAACAAAATTAGTTTTTTCTTCAGAAAACTTATGCAAAGGATTGCCTCAATTGAGTCGAGTCGTGTGTTTCGGTACAAGTGCTGTCCCGAAGAGCCGATGCGTTCGGCGCTGATGGCACTGATCAAGGACTCGATGCGTGTCCTTAATGTGCATAATTATAGATTTGGCTTCACTTTGGCCTAAAATCTATCGATTCTATCAATCAAAACAATAGAACAATCTTAACAACTCATCGATGTCTTCGTCACAACAATTGGCGAACGCTTTTCGTAATCTCTTTTGCCTCCGGGCCTAACGTTGCATATTAATGGTCATTAGAAGTATTGGCTTTGTTTAGTGTTTAGTGTTTAATGTTTGCCATTCGAACGATTAAATGCTTTCAATTGGAAATACAAACTGGAGAGCAGTAATTGAATAGAGCAAGATAAACATCAATTATGCACTTTTTCGGTCAATCGGTTTCTTCCGTAAAAACTTTTGAATAAATTGTTAATAAAGAGAATCCAATTGAGCGGAGAATCGCTTAATTAATTTTTTATGTAATCTTTTTCGTGCAGATAAGCAAAACAAACAATAATAGGAAGAGTGAACCAAAAGCTCATAAACCCATTCCTCCCCTACAGTTCGGCGAAGTGAGTGTCTGTCGGTTCGCTTCCCACTGGTCGGGAGTCATGGCCTGAATGGCGAGCGCGTGGACGCCATCCGACAGTTCTTGTCTGAGCACATCGTTAACCAATCGGTGCCGCTATTAATGGACTCATTAGTCGAGACAATCGCAGAGTTAATTGGCTTTTAATAACTCGATCGACGATTACCTGCAAAGTCGTCAATGACTGGAATTGTGTCGAAACAATAACAACTCGAAAGTGTGTTTCGGAGCCTTTGGCCACGTTATGCATATGACTCTCGTTGAGCACTCGCAGACATTGGGGCTGCAAATCGACAGAAGCGACCAAACAAATCAATTAATCAGTCATTTGCCAAATTCATCGGTTAGTTAAGGAAAGATTAAAATGTGTCAAAACTATTTAACAATCGAATTATTGGTATTTTAATGACTGTCTTCACAGTTTGCGATACATTCACTGTTTCGAACAATTTATTGTATTATATTATTGTAGAATATTTGGATATATTTTTAGAACATTTATAATATATTTAATACAATATTTGATAAATTGTTGTCAATACTGGTGTGGCTGATAACCAGCCATTTGGAGACAACTCACAATTTAACAACTTTAACAAGGTGTTATTACCAAGTCTGATTGCCTTATTGCCTAACCTTTTCAATAAAGTGAATATTTTGTAATTCAAACTCTACAACAATTTATTGCCAATAAATCATTGATTGGCGAAATTATTGATTAAACAAGGAATTGTGGACCAAATGCATGACTCAATAGACTAGACTAGAATTCATATCAAATATAAAAGTAATTATCGATTTAATTATATTAAATTAATTAAATTAGATTAAAGCACATATCAAAGCATTTCTAAGCCGTGTTTTGGATATAAATTGATTGTCAGTCTCATAAAAAGCATTTAAAATTGCATTCAAAATCAGTTGTTAAAAATTCAATGACTATTAAGTAGACATTATCATGCTAAAATGTGTTCAATTTAAATATCACATCAATCAACTCTCTTATTGATTGCGTTTTGCGTCTAATATTGTATTGGATTACAAATCAAAACATTAGATAACAATACGATAAGTGATTGATCGAAGTCTTCAATTAGTTATGTTATCAGTTAAGTAATCGATTGAATATCACAGCAATTAAACAAAGCAAAAGTCAATTATCATCGAAAACAATCACAACAACGAACAGACGATTCTATTCAACTCAGGAACTATTGTGATGGTTGACTGGCTTACTATCAAAACCAATTGGATTGTCAACGACTCTTCCGAATGGCATCGATTAGATCTTTTGGATTCATTTCGCGATTGCAAATGAGATGAACGGCTGAGAAGAATGGGAACTCATCTAAAAGTCCTTTATGTTGGAGAAGTTTGAACACGACTTGTGCGGTGTGCGGGCCCTGCAGTTTCTGTCCGCCCAAAAGAGTTTTCTCCAACTCCTCTATCGTCTGATCCGAATCGATCAGCGCTTCGCTAACTTTGCGATTCCTTCCGCCATAACTGCTGCAAATGGTGTCAGCGATACCACAGTTCTCGAAGAATGTCGACAATTGACAATTTGGGTGAAATAGTTGAACGAATCGAATAGTTTCTTTGAAACCACAGGCAAGAGCTGCCGCTTTCGTGTTAGTATTATAGCCGAGGCCATCGATAAAGCCACAGCCGAGAGCGGTCACATTCTTAAGGGCACCGCACATCTCCACAGTGGGTCCGTCCGTGGAAAATGAAACCTTAAATCTGTCCGATTCGAAAAGACACCGAAGAGTTGTGTCGATGTGAGGGTCATCGGTCACCGGCGGACTATAGATTGTCGTTTCGCTGTATTCCCGTCGGGCCACCTCAATGGCAATGTTGGCACCGGACAGGACACCGACGGGAATGGCCAACATTTGGGTAATGATTTGTGAACTCAGTTCTAAGTTTCCATGATTATTGATATGAAGACCTTTGATGAGCGAAATGCCTATCGGTTTGCGAGCAGTGACTGTACACTCATTGATGGCGAAACACATTTCACGGATGTACTCGTGAGGGACGACAAAGATCAAGATATCGGACTGAGAAACGGCTGCACTCAGGGATGAGACGGGCCTTACATTCAAAGGCAATTTGATTGCTCGCAAGTATCGGATATTCTGTCGAGTTTTCTCGATTATCAGTCGAAGATTATCATCTCTGACATACAGAATCAGCTCTTCGTGGAACAGATCTTTATGCTTAAGAAGATTGTGTCCGATGAGGTCAGCAATAGCCGTACCCCACGCGCCCGAACCCAATACACTCACTCTCTTGTGACCCTTCGGCTGGTCGTTGGCCGACGTGTTGGCCGTGCAATAGGAACGGGTATTGTCGTGGATGGAGCTCTTCGCGTGGCCAACAAAGATACAATTGATAGTGAGTTTACAATCTACTGCAAGCATCATGCAAACTTGGGCTTAGTCCACAATTCAAGAACAAAGTGGCGGCTAATTGACTGATCTCGAGTAGAATTTTCAACAAACCTGGAATTTTGATCGCAATTTGTCTTCGATGGTTGACTCGATGGGACCACAAGAGGTCCGATTGGACGCACACCTCAACACTTGACTGACCGGTCGTTGGATTACAAAACTCGACTTAAATGCGTTGAATAAGAGAGCCATTGGTTTGCGATCAAAGATTCCGATTCTGTTTGAAAGTCACTTTAAAACTCCAATGTTTACAAACATCACAGCATTTGAGTGTAAATAACGTTTTGTTGACTGAAATGACTCGCAATTGAGAGTCAATTGAGACTCCCTTTCGGGGATTAGGTCTCAGATGTAAACATTGGCGACATTTGTGTACGAATTAGACTAACATTTTTGAATCAGTTGTGTATCGGGTCTGAAGTGACACTAATTTTAAGGTATCTGAGTAGCAGCCCCGTCGGAGGCCAAATATAGTTCGGTGATACCTGAAAACAGGTAAAGGACCCCTGGGAGGCTTTTAAATTATTTTGAGACGGGTAGATGGGGTTTATTTGAGAATTTGCCACCTTAACCCCCTTTTGAAAATTTTTGAAAATAGTCGATATGTATATCAAAATATATGTTTTCGAGGGTGCTGATTACGAATATGATAGTTAAAATTCGATATCTCCAATATTTAAGAAGTTATTGTTTGAAAACACATTAATTTTCTTAAAAATAACATTTAACTCTTAAATTCAATTTAATTCAATTTTTTATTCATTTCATCAAATGATTAGCATGTTCATGCATATAATTCAAATAATTGTCATGAAAATATATAAACCGGTTTAAATCACACAATGACTGAAAAGTTTAAAAATGGTAATTGACTTATATAAAACGATTAGAAAAGACTAGAAATGCAAATTAAAACTCATTAGGTGGAACACCGAAGTCATCTTCGTCAACATCTATGACTTCATTGACTTCATTGTCTTGTCCTTCGGCTTCTGGGAATAGATCTGCAAGATCAGCCATCCAGGCCTCATTATCCTCTTCCTCTTCATTCGATTCATCCGCCAAATCAGCGATGTTTCCAATGTCATCTGCCGCAGAACTGACAATAGTCTCAGCACCCCAATGACTCCAAGGCTCTGCAGCCAAAGCGGGATAAACCTCAGCGATGTCTTGAATGAATCGGTGTAGTCGTTCGCCGTGGTCATTGATATTGTAAAGTCTATTCAATAAAGTTTGAATACTAATCAATTATATTAAGCTACTTTACCTTCGACGGAAGTACACGAATCGATCGATGTATAAGTCGATGTGATGCCTAAGCTCACCCTCATCATCGAAGAACTCCTTCGTTGACCCGATATTTTCTTTGAGCCATCGCCAGTTCACTTCGATTGTGTTTGTTGTCATCAAAACATGTGTCTGATTATTGTCATTTTGAGCAGTAATGTGTTGCGAGTATTGGCCCTCTTGATGTATCACAACGTGGTGATCACCAAGACCACCAAGATTGTGAGGACCAAATTGACCGATTCGATTGGCCTCCATCACGTTCTGGTAAACAATTGCTCCATCTGTGTTCAGTATTGAACCACCAGCAACGAACCTGAGTTAACAACCATAAATTGAACTGAATTTGAACCAGTAATAAATAACCTTCGAATGAAGTTGTCGATGATTGGAGCAGTTCGTTGTGGCACCCTTTCCATTGCAATCTTTGTGGGATCACCTCTTTGGACAGCACCCAAAACCCACACTTCTTTCAATTGGCGACCTTTGTGATACTTGCTCTTGTAGAGCCACGACTCGTCCATCTCGACCACTATTCCAGGGCCACCAAGTTCTACGGGATGGCGCTCAATCCATTTGACGCAAACTTCGCGGAACCAATAGAGCCACTGCGAAACCGTCTTTGGCTGGACGTCAACAATTTTCGCAATAAAATCGCGCTTCAATTGAGTTTTATCGACGAAAAGATACATCAAAAGCATCAGTTTAGGCAAAGGGATCTTAATCTTGTGGAACAATGTCCCTTGCAGAGGATCCCACTTTTTGTTGCACTGGTCATTGCTGCAGCGAAGGAACCAACCGAGCTTATATTCTCGATCATTTCGGACGCACATAATGTGATTGCACAGCGGGCATTGAGGAACTGTGCGTCGGGCAGCTGGACCGGCATCTTCACGGCTGGGAATTATGCCTTGTTGAATACCCATTTCGATGACCTCTTCTTTAGTCGTGAAGGAATTGAGTTGTAATCTCAAATTATTGAAAGGATTGGCCATTATTGCAGAATCTAATGAAAAATCAATTGTTTTAGAGCTCTAAAATGAAAACTATAGAAGATATCAAATTTTAACTATCATATTCGTAATCAGCACCCTCGAAAACATATATTTTGATATACATATCGACCATTTTCAAAAATTTTCAAATGGGGGTTAAGGTGGCGAAATAAGAAAAACACCCTCCTACTCGTCTCAAAATCATTTGAAACCCTCCTAGTACGCATAGAAATGCTAGGGAGAGCAGAAAAACGCCCCTCTTGAGAAAAAAATTGGCGTACCCCTCCTACTGGGGAGGTCTCGAGGGGGTTTTTCTGCCCTCCCTAGCAGGGGATTAAATCCACCAAATCTAGGGGGGTTATTTACCTGTTTTCAGGTATCACCGAGCTATTATTCGCGTCCGACCGGGCAGCTACTCAGATACCCGGCCTCTCGTAGATACCCCTACAGATGGCACACATCAAGTCTTCGGCCTCCTCGTCGTCGAGGCCGACGAATCTGTTGCGGTCGATGCCCATACTCTTCGGATCCTCGGGTTTG